>PVIR01001495.1:0-122107 GCA_004026965.1 Petromus typicus | reverse complement strand
GCATCTGAGAAATAGGCTTGCTGTTTGAGCATCCCATCTATGGGTTTTGGTGGAGAATTCTGAACAGACACATGTATATGGATAAACTTAGTGAATGATGCTGAAACCTGGAGGTCAAGAATCACACAGAAAATGATGGGGGCCAGGGATTTAGCTCAGTGGGTCTGGTGCCTGTCTTGCAAGCACAAGGACCCAGATTTGATCCCCGGTTAACCACATACAATACTGGGTGTGGAGACTCATGCCCAGCAGCAATCAGTACCACATATCACAGTGCCAGGTGTGGTGGCTCACGCCTGTAATCCCAGCACTTGGAAGGCAGAGGCAGGAGGATTGCTGTGATGTGAGTTTGAGGCTGAACTCAGGGCCTACCTGAACCACAAAGCGAGACCCTCTCTAAAAAAAAAAAAAGAATCACAAAAAATGAGCTTTGACTTAAATCTCATAACTCATGCAAAAGCTGAGTCTAAATTTATAATATAATCATTCTCTGAAACTTTTAGAAAAAAAATAGAGGATCTTTGCTACTGAGGGCTAGGAAAAGAGTAATTCAATCTTCTACCCCAAAAGCATTATTGATAATAGAAAAAAAAGTGAGAAATCAGACCTTGTCATTTTTTTTACAAAAAGCTTTTTCTCTGAGAAAACCCATGTTTGGAGGCAGATTACACAAACTACTGACTGACAAGAAACACTTGCAAAATACATATTCATCAAAGAACTAGCAGTTAAAACATATGATACTTTCAAAAATATAACATTAAATTTAAAAAAATAACAATGGGCAAAATGCATAAACAGACATTTCTGGCAATAGTATACACAAATGGCAAATGAACTCATGGAAAAAAATCTTCCATATCATTTAGCTATGAAAAGTGCAATTTAAAACTATAGTGATATAGGGCTGGGGAGTTAGCTCAGTGGTTCCGGCACCTGTCTTCCAAGCGCAAGGGCCTGGGTTTGATTCCCCGGTAACCAAATAACAATACTGGGCATGGAGATTCACCCCAGCAGCAACCAGTACCATGTACCACAGTGCCGGGCATGGTGGCTCACGCCTGTAATCCCAGCACTTGGGAAGCAGAGGCAGGAGGACTGCTGTGATGTGAGTTTGAGGCTGAGCTCAGGGCCAGGCTGAACTACAAAGCGAGACCCTGCCTGAAAAAACAAAACAAAACAAAGCTATAGTGATATACTACTACACACCCATCAGAATAGCTCAAATTTAAACATGAGAGACAACACTAAATCTTAGTGAGGATGAAGAAACTCAGATCATGTATACATTGTGCCAGTGTGAAATGACCCAAGCAACTCTGTACAAGTTTGAAAAGTTTCTTCTAAATGTAAATATACAGGTCAACTTTCCATTATTGTAACAAAATACCTGGGATTATAACTTGTAAAGAGGAAAGTTTCATTTTGGTTCACAGTGTTAGAAAGTTCAGTCCATGGTTAAAGAGTCTTGTTCCTTTTGGGCCTGTGCTGCTGCAGTGCATCATGGGAGGGCACAGTTCATTGTCATGACAAGATCGAAAGAGAAAGAGATTGCATTCCAACAACTCAGATGGAGGGTGCACCCTGATGACCCCGACTTCCTAGAAAGCTTCTCTTCCAAGGTTCACTACATTCCAACTGCACTAACTTGGGTTCCATCTTTTGACTTAGGATACTGGGGAGACACTGAAGTCCATACTGCAGCATTAATCATGCCATTACTGTGCACGTCCACAATGGAACTTTGTTGTATTGAGCACAGAGAAAGGAAAGCTTATGTTCACTAAAAAAATGTGTAAGTGGATTTTCTTTGTGTGGTATCGGGAACTGAACTCGTGACCTTGTGCTTGCAAGGCAGGTGCAGTACCACTGAGCTAAATCTCTGGACCAGATTGTAGGTGAATTTTCATTTGCAGCAGCTTTCATCATAATAACCCCAGACTGGAAACAGTGCAGAAGTTCTTCAGTGAAGGAATTATTAACAAACTGTGGTACATTCATACCAATAAAGAATATAAGTGAAATATTGATATATAGAACAATGTAGATGCAACCTCAGGAATTATATTAAATGAAACAGAAAACCTCAAAAGGTTACATAGTGCATGACTCTAAGCATTGTTCTCAAAATGACAAAATTATAAAAAAAGCAGGAGATGCGTGATTGACAGGCTAAAAAAGGAGGATAAGAAAGAAGTGAGTGGCCATAAAAAGAAGACAGGAGAGCACTGTGCAGCCATAGTTACTCAGTGCCTCACTGACATCCTGATTAGCACTGTCCCCAGAGCTTCAGTGCATTACTACATGGAGAACCAGATGGGCCATAGAGACCTCTGTATCGTGTCTTAAAATTCATGTGGTGAACAATTTAAATACTAGATCTACTTTGACCCATCCATGGCTGGGAAGTGGATTTGGGGCAGTGGACAACTTCACTGTCTTCAATTTGACTCTGTTCCCAACTGTTTTTCTCACTCATCCAGGACATCTTGCTGTGCACTTTGCTGCTGGGTTTTAAGAGTCCCTCCTGTTTTCCTTTCTCTAGAGATTTTTACTTCTTTTTAAATTCTGGTTATAGGTCATTTTGGGGTGCATGATAGTCTTTCTAATACATTATTTTATTTTTAAAAAGAACATCTTGGATATTTTCTTAGACACTAACACAATAAATAAATATAAATTCCTGAACTGAATAGGAAAGAATGGTAATATCACATAATCAGTGAGTCTAGTTTATATTTTAGATTCTAAGATATTTATTTATATTTTCATACAAAATTTATTACATTCTCAAGATACAGGGGAACTATGGGGCTGAATTTAAGTTAATCAAGATCAATAATAGTAGTGTATTTAATTTTCAGCTCCCTTTTTTTATCAGAAAACATGTAAGAACTTATGGACAACAGTAACCAGCCACCTGCAAGACCCTAACCAGTAACAGCCAGCGACTTGCAGGGCCCTGAACTGAGTGAACTCTGCTTGTTGAAAGGCACTTTTATTGATTATCTCTGGGTTCCTTCACCCAAACTTGTCAGTAGAACAATCTTTATTTGCACTGATCCAGAAACTCTCTGAAACTTCCCTGTAAAGAAAACATTTTCTGGTAAATAGGGTGCAGCTGAGTTCTCCAGGAATCTCAGCCACAGCCATAAGTCACCCATGCCCGGGGCTGGGACCTGCCTGCCTCCATGCCAACTGCACTGCAGACACCCAGAGACACTCTAAGTAAACAGAGCACAGCCAAGTTCTCCAAGAACCTCAGCCAACTTCGTGAGTCCCCTGTTCCCTGGACTGGAGCTTGCCAGCCTCCGCTGCTCTGTGATTTTCATCCAAGGTGATCTGACTGTTCTGTTTGATTCTGTTTGAGTGCCTTCCATGGTGTGCCAGAACTAGGGCTATTTAGGGCCCATTGCAGACAGAAGAACAATCCAGGAAATACTGATATCTTAAGGGTCCTAAATATTGGAAGAGACTGGAAACAAGCATTGCTGGACAGCAGGGAAGGTATAAAGCCATAAACAACAGCAGTGACAAAGATTCAAAAATGAGGAAAAATTCAAAGTCTCAGATGCAAAGATCTTCACCTCAAGGTAATATAGGGTGAAGGGAAATGGAGAAGTCTGAAGCTTAATCATCAGGAATCTTTGAGATGGTAACCAAAGCAGATCTAGTAAAATGGAAATCAGAACTGACCTCTGAGATGAAAACAGAGATACTGTACATAGTTAACAGTATGATTAATAAAGCTAAAGAGGAAATCAGGGAGTTTATAGAATCTGAGACAGCAAAAGCTATGGAGCCTTTTAAACAGTTACAAGTGGAGATCCAAGTAATTAAGAAAATGAAAGTTTAAGAAGTATAATGAATATGGCAGAAGGCTGAATTTCAGACCTAGAAGACAGTATCATAGCCAATAAACAAGAAAGGCATAATTTATAGAAAATGGCAAGGGACCATGAGATATCAATCCAACAACTTATAGGTGATTCAAATAATAACTTAAGATTGATTGGAGTCACTGAGGAAGCAGGAGACAATACAATAGACAGTTAAAAAAACTGTTCACAGAGATAATGGCAGAAGATGTCAGAGGAAAAGGAAAAGAATTGAACATACAAATATATGAAGCATGTAGAACTCCAATTGGCCACAACATGAAAAAAATCTACACCTAGGCATATAATTATAAAGGTTCCAGCTATCAAAAAAAATAATGAAATAATTAAAGCAGTCAGAGGAAAGAAAATAATACATACAAAAGGAAGCCCACCAGGATTAGAGCAGACTTTTCAACCCAAACGCTCAATGCAAGAAGAGCCTGGACTAAAGAATTTCAAACCTTGAAGGAAAACAACTTCCAACCCAAACTGATGTATCCTGCTAAACTCTCCTTCAAAATAAAGGGAGAAATAAGATACTTCCATGACAAAGAACACCTGAAAAACTTCACAAATACAAAACCTGTACTCCAGAACATTCTAAAGAATATCTTGGAAAAAAATAATGAAAGTTACAAATCCATGAAACTTAACAAAGTCAGCCCATTGGGCCAAACAAACAATTGATGGGAAAAGGGTAAAAGCAAAGAATAAAGGAGTCAAGTGCAGGAAAACATGACAGCACTAAGTCTGTCTATATCAGTCATAATCATTAATGATACTGGACTCAATGGACCAATTAAAAGACTCAGACTGGCAGAATGGATCCTGAAGCAAGATCCTACAATCTGCTGCATACAAGAAATATACCTAATTGAGAAAGAAAGCCATAGACTAAAAGTAAAGGGAAGAAAACAATTCTCCACGACACAAGAAACTGTAAAAAAGCAGGAGTGGTGATCTTATTTGCAGACAGAATAGATTTTTAGCCAAAGCTGAAAAAAGGATACAAAGAATCTTTTTCTATCTTCTCATACAGGGAACAATATAAGAGAAGGAAATAACAATCTTAAATTATTTATGGACCAAATTATAATACAGCCAACTATATAAAACAAACATTAATGGACAAGAAAAGCCAGATAAGCACCAGTACAATAATAGTAGGGGACTTTAATACCCCATTGTCACAAAGAAACAGATCAACTGGACAGAAAATTAATAAGGAAATACTTGACCTAAACCAAACTCTTCAACAAATGGACTTAATAGATGCCTACAGAGTATTTCACCCCCAAAAGACAGAATTTACATTCTTCTCAGCTGCTTACCAATCATTCTCCAAAATAGACTACATGCTAGTTTATAGAACAGACTTAAGTAAATGTAAAGGAACTGAACTTATCCCCTGTATGCTGTCAGACCATAGGGCATTCAAATTGGAGGTGAATAGCAAAAGAAATTCCAGGATTCTCATAAACACACAAAAATAGAACAACACTCTGCTGACCAACCAATGAGTCACAGAAGAAAATAAAGAAATTAAACAATTTACAATTAATTTATAACTAAATGATAACCCCAGTACAATATATAGGAATTTGTGGGGCACAATGAAAGCAGTTCTACAAAGAAAATTTGTAGCAGTGAACACCTATACCTGGAAAACAGAGCAAGCTCAAATACACAATCTAATGCTGAACTTTAAGCTGCTAGAAAAAGAGGAGCAAGACAAACCCAATGCTCACACTAGGCAAGAAATTATAAGGATCAGAGCAGAAATTAATGCAATGGAGACTAAGAGAATGATACAAAAAGTCAATAAATTGAAGAGTTAGTTCTTCAAAAGGATAAACAAAATCAATAGACCCTTAGCCAACCTTATCAAACAAAAGAAGAAAAAGGCTCACATCTATGGTATTAGGAATGAAAAGGAGAAGATTACCACTGACCCAGTTGAAATCCAGAGGATAATAAACACAAATAAAATTTGTACTTCAATAAAATGGAAAATATAGAAGAAATGGATACATTTTTAGATACATATGAACTTTCAAAGTTAAATATAAGAGATACAGACATGTTAAACACATCAATATCAATCTGTAAAATTGAAAATGTAATAATAATTTTAAAAAACTACCAACAAAGAAAAGCCCTGGTACTTATGACTTTACTTCTGAATTCTACAAAACTTTTAAAGAAGAGTTAACACCACTACTTCTCAAACTCTTTAATGAAATCAGAAGGGAAGCAATACTTCCAAATTCATTTCTGGAAGCAACCATTACTTTGATTGCAAGAGCAGAGAAAGACCCAACAACAACACCACCAACAACAACAAAAAAAAAAAAAGAGAGAGAGAGAGAGAGAGAGAGAGAGAGAGAGAGCTACAAGCCAATCTCCTTAATGAACACTGATGCAAAAATCCTCAATAAGATACTGGCAAACAGAATATAGAGAATCATCAAGATCATACACCATGACCAAATTGAAGTCATCCCAGGGATGCAAGAATGATTTAACAAACATAAATCAGTAAATGTGATACACTATATTAACAGACTCAAGGACAAAAACCATATGGTCATCTCACTAGATGCAGAAAAAGCATTTGCAAAATACAACATCCATTTATTATCAAAGCCCTACAGAAAACTGGAATAGTTCAAGTAAACTTTATCTCAAAATAATAAAACCTACTTATGAGAAACCAACAGCCAACATCATACTAAATGGTCAAAAGCGGAAATCTTTCATACTGAGATCAAGAACAATACAAGGATGTTCACTCTCACCACTCCTGTTCAATGTAGTGCTGGAAACATTAGCCACAGTGATTAGGCAAGAGTAAGAAATAAAAGGAATAAAGATGGGAAAGGAAGAAGTTAAACTGATTTTATTTCCTGATGACATGATACCTATAGAGAGGATCCTAAAAACTCAAGCAAAAGACTGTTAGGCTTAATCACCAAATTTAGTAGCATAGCTGGATACAAGGTCAATGTTCAAAACTCAATAGCCTTTGTATGCATAAACAACAGACTCACTGAAAAAGAAATTGAGGAGATAATCCCTTTCACAATAGCATTAAAAAAATGAAATATCTAGGAATCAATCTAACAAAGAAGGTGAAAGACCTCTACTCTGAAAACTATAGCACTCTGAAAAAGGAGACAGAAGAAGATGTCAGAAAACGGAAAGACATTCTTTGTTCCTGGGTAGGAAGAACCAATATTGTCAAAATGGCTACACTCCCACAACTCCTGTATAGATTCAATGCCATCCTTATTGAAATCCCAGCAGCATATTTCACAGATCTAGAGAAAGTAATCAAAAAATTCATCTGGAACTACAAAAGACCTTGAACAGCAAAAGCAATTCTAAGCAATAAGGGTCTGGTAGGGGGTATTACGATCCCCAACTTGAAACTATACTACAAAACCACTGTGATAAAAACTACGTAGTACTGGTAAAGTAACAGACCTGAATATCAGTGGAGTAGATTAGAAGATCCAGAAACAACTCCAGATACACTAAACCACTTCATCTTTGACAAAGGAGCCAAAAACCCTCAATGGAGGAAAGATAGCCTCTCTAACAAATGGTTCTGGAAAAACTGGGCTTTAACCTGCCAAAGACTAAAGCTAGACATAGCTCTTTCACTGTGTACCAAATTAAAATCAAAGTGGATTAGAGACCTAAATATTAAAACAGAAACACTAAGTCTGCTGCAAAACAGGTTAGGTAAAACTCTTGAAGACACTGACTTAGGGAAGGACTTCATGAACAAAAAAACCTCTATAGCACAAGAACAGGCAGAAGAAATCAACAAATGGGATCTCATTCTATTAAGAAGCTTCTGCACAGCAAAGGAAACCACCAACAGAGTGAACGGCAATCAACAATGTGGGAAATAATCTTTACCAGCTGTTTCTCAAACAAAGGGCTGCTATCTAGAATATATTAAGAGTTTAAAAAAATTGGTTCACTCAAATGTAAAGACCCAGTTCAAAAATGGGCATCTGAAATGAACAGACACTTTTCAGAGGAAGAAGTAAAAACAGTTAAAAAACATCTGAAGAACTGCTCAACATCACTGGTCATTCAAGAGATGCAGATGAAAACAACACTGAGATTTTATCTCACTCCACAGAGAGATTCTGCTATCATAGAATTAGCCAATAATAAACACTGGCAAGGATGCAGAGATAAAGGAATTCTTTTCCACTGTTGGTGGTAGTGTAGACTTGTACAACCCTTGTGGAAATTAATGTGGATATTCCTCAAAAAACTAGGATTAGAAGTTTCATTTGACCCTGCAATTCCTCTGCTATATATATACACATAAGAATTAAAAGATTCATCTCACAGCAACATATGTGCACCTATGTGTATAGCAGCTCAGTTTGTGATTGCTTAATCTTGGAAACAATGAAAATGTCCATCAACTGGAGACTGGATAAAGAAGATGTGATTCTTTTATAAAATGGAATATTATTCTGCCCTAATATTGAGTCATTTATACTCAAATGGATATACCTTCATGATATCTTCATAAGTGAAATAAATAGGTCACAGACGTGTAAATACTGTATCTTTTCTCTTGTATGAGAAAATGGAGATGTAAATGAGTACTAGCCTATATAGTAGATATTGTGAAATAGAAAATATTCAAAAGTAAATGGGGTGTAGGAGTAAGTACCAATGGGAAAAATAATGTGATGATAATAAAAATGAAACAAAGCGTATGTGTATAGGAGGTGGGGGTTGTAGGATGGGTAGAGGAATGGGAAAAAATAAGAATTAAATCATGCCATATACTTGTACAATTTCTCAATGTTGAATGTGATCATGATGTGTATATATAATGTACCAAAAAAGATTTGAATTTTTAAAAAAGAAAACACTTCTCTTTGTGTGATTATGACTATATCTCAAACCCTTTGATTTATGTGAATCTGACAGGCAGATCCAGACACATCCACCTCACAAATTAGGGAGATATCTGATTCTCTGTACTCCAGGATCCTAAGAGTAAAGGGCTACCAAGACAGTGTGCAGTGCTGAAATGCTTTCATACTACATCTCAGCTCTTCAAAGGAAAGAAATAAGAAAAACCTGCCTGGTCAATTCTGAAAGAGCCATATTAGTGAGCTCAGGTTATGTATATTTGTATATATTATTAGTTTTGGGCAAAAATCTAGAACACAAGCTCAATAAATGACTACTTTTATCACTTCCCTGGGAGCTGCATAATTTATACATATGATCAGCTCCTGTTAGAATGTTTTTTCTAAAAGTCTTAAATCCTAAGAAATTGAGAACAGAATAATGTTTTGAAAGAACTTGTGTAATCAGTGCATTCCCCTTTTGAAAAAATTTCTCAAAAGTGATCAGTAGCCTTTGGTCCAAGGGAAGGCCGGACTGACCATACTGCTCTGGCCCACATGTCTGCTGTGTCCTTATGTGCATCTGCACCTCCCATTGGAGCCTCCATGTCACAAGCGCAGCCCATCCCTTTGGGGACCCGTCCATGTATGCTTACCAGGCTGTGGAATCCTGCCTGGCACCACTGAGTACTTCCTGAGTGGAGGACATGTCTAGAAGAGAGACAAGAACTAAGCCCCATTTTCCTTCTGCTAACAGGGTGTGGGAACTTCCTCATGCAGTGTGCTGTGATTGTGACCAAGGGGACAGAGGAGTTCCGCTGCTGGCTGTTTCATGTGAGGACAATTCCACATGGAACTTCTGCCAACGTGACACCTACTCTTACATTTCCTGCAGTAACCTCTTTCGTGTAACCCAACTACTTTCACAGAGACCCTTGGAGGGGAGAGCACGGGTGACCTAAACCATAGGCAGCCAGCTCGTCAACGCAGCAGCCACAAGCTGTAAGTGAAACAAAAGACGAGTGTAGTGGAGTCTCACACTCATGGGCAACAGATGCCGCAATGAGAACCTGATGCTTTGACAGTACCAAGCCCTGAGTACCTGGGCAGGTGAGGGAGGGAAGACTCCAACCAGCCTGTGTGCACAGTGACTCCCTAACTAGGAGGTCACCCTAACACAGGGTCTTTGCTATTGATCCAAAGTTGCCTTGGACTGTGGCAGCTAAGTCATTTATGGAGAATCCACACTCCCATGCTACTGAGAAAGAAGTAGGCAGAACTCAGAGCTTTTATGGCTGTGAGAGGGTAGGCACAGAAGCCCAACAGAGCCATCTGTGAGGTCTCAGCATGCGGACTTCCGACCCTCTGTGTGCTGAGTGAGCCACAGTCCCAGCTCATCCCCAGTGAACTGCACATTGTTCATGGGGGTTATGGGTTTTTTTTGCCATCTTAAGTTACTGAGGTGCAATTATAGACAACACCGTTTAGTGTCCCAGGAAAGAAAGGCTGAACACCAGCTCATTCAAGGCTTGCTGTGTAGGGGAAGGACACGTGCCCAGAGTGGGCCCTTCTGTTAGGTGATTGAGAGGTGACGGTTTCCCATAATTCACATTTCTGCTCTTCATACGTCTGTGTGCTGTCATACAGAAAGAGGTGGTGGGACACATTTTCCAAAACCTCAGAGAGTGGGAGAGCCTGAAGTCCATTTAACTCTCCACTGTTTTCTCTTTTAAGTGGTCATTCAGTTCTCCTGCAGTTGATAGCAGTGCTTGCTCCTGTGTGGAATATTAATTGAGCAGACTGAGGGAGTGTTGTTTATACTCCAGGCTGATTTCTACAACTGTTATTTTAATGGTCAACTACAGTGGAGACAATACCTTACATACATTGGCATACAAAGATTCCACATGATTAAGGAGATATAGAGTATCACACAAACACATACTACTATACCAATAGTTTGAACTTGTATTTTAAAAAAATATACCTATCTGGGTAAAACCTATTGATGATAATATATCGTATAGTGAGCATTGTCTTTAAGTGCTCTGTGATATTTCTCTGGAGTTTAAAGTAGATTTGTTTTCATAGAAAATGTCTGAAAATGTTAGTCTCTCTTAAGAAAAAGCTCAAAGATGTGGAATGTGTTAAAAAGAAAACGTATCTCATAGACTGAAGATGGTTAGAGTTGGATATATGTCCTCCACCACTGAGTTCCATAAATGTACTTTAAAAATATGGTCTAAATGTCTTCATTTTAAAAAGGCACAACTGGAAGAAGAATTGTAGATACACAATCACACATGTAAACACGAATGTACCAGTGCTAAGGCCATCAACAGGAAAATACATAGTCATCTCAACAATTTTAGGATTTCCAGGTATAAAAGTGATGAGAATCAATGCAGAGAATTTTTTGTTTGATTTAAAAATTAACCATTTCAAAGTTTTTCAATGGGCGACAAACTAAATTCCAGACCATATTCTTGGCAGAGATAAAGAGAGGTAAACCTCTGGTCAACCAATGAAGCAACAGCTGTGTATGTCATGCATTTTCTCCCCCTGTCCTCCTGTAAGGCCACACGGCTCTGCATCTGCCAGGCTTTCAATAGCCCCCAAGTTCTCCCCAGTTTGTGTGGCTTCTTCTTCAACCCTCCACACCAAGGCCTCAAGCTGCCCAGCCTACATCATGGTGCTTCATGATGCTCCAGACCCTTCAGTACTCTGTAAATCAAGTTGAAGCTGAGGGAGAGTGAGGAAAGTACTCCACTCATCAGATAATGTTTTCTGCCTCTGCTACAAGGAAGCAACCTTGACCCACCCTAAAAATGTTTCATTTCCATCTTCTGGCAAAGTAATCTGAATAACGCTGCTATTATGTGTTCCATATTTAGCATTATTTTCTTTCTTTTGTCATCCAGAGATGGTTCCATCTTTTTTCCTCTCTGCTTCGAGGAAGCCCGCTTGCTTGCCATTGTCTCTGGGGAGTGAGTGGAAATGATGGCTCAAGCAGCCACTGGGGGCACAGAGCAGGACGAGAAATCATCCTGGAATGCACAAGCACATCATTGAGATCAGCACGTTAGCACCTTCCCTTGGCTAAGTGGCTTGCAAGAGCCTACTTCATGGGATTACTTAGAGAAATAAGCTTGCGCACACTCTGCTTTGGAAGCTGATGCTTTTTATATTAATAAAAGAATAGAGAGAGAGAGAAAGAGAGAGAGAGAGAGAGAGAGATTCACTTCAGAGAACAGCAGCTGGAAGACTTTCTTGTTAAGGCCCGAGTTTCCCCTCTGGTGACATTCATTTGTGAATTTACTTGTCCTTGTATTACAAAGATAAATAGGCAATACTGTACCTCAGAAGTGGACTCTCTGGGGTACATGCTACATGTTAGGCTCTGTGTGGCTGGTGTCTGCCATTTCCTGTCCAGTGTAACCACTCTTTCCTATCTAGTGCCTCTGGCAGGTAGGACATGCTGGGTTCTGGTACAGGAGTGGTGAATGTTGTCTCTGCTCACAAGACACAAAGGTCTTGTGTGCTGGATCCCCAGAAGAGCACAGGAGGACTTCCATGTCCACCTGAGTGTGTCTGCTGTGCTACTGGTCACTAGTGCTGGCATCCTGAGCAAGTAATTTTATTTTCCTTTTCCTCATCCCTGAAATAGAGATTCTCATAGACCTACCAGATGTAAATTGTTGCCTCAATCGAATGGCAGATTATACAGTCAGGCACTGAGAAAAATGCCTCGTACATTGTGGAGGATATTGTTACAATGATGATTATTTTTGTAATTAGTATTATTGCTGTACTTGCCTATTATACTTGTCTCATATTGAAGATTTGGTAGCAGCCTGTGGAGAAATTAGGAGGTGGATCCCATAGGAAGTAGGAATGAATAGGAGGAAGTGAGGTCATGGGATATACGGCCCTGCAGGGGATATTGGGACCCTGGCACTTCCTCTTTCCCTCTACTTTTCTCTCTCTCCCTCCACCCCTCTTTCTCTGCTTCCTGGATGACATAAGGTGCGCAAGCTTCCTCTGCCCCTGCTGGATGGGATCTCTCCCCAGCAGCACCTGCACCCTGCCTGCTCTTCTGTCCCAGCAGACCTTATCAGCAATGAATGAAGCATGCTCTTTCCTCTTAAATTAGCCCCACATCTCCCTGGATTCCCAATTTCTTGGTTGAGCCCTATATATGGCACAGCTTGTTCCTTCTGGTAGAGGTCTTCTTCTGGGTCTGTGCTCTTTTCCCCATGCTTTTTGCAAAAGCTCTACATTATTCTTTATCTTCCTGTTGTCATTTAGACATACACAAATTATCCTTTTGGTCTGAGGGAGTTCTCACTTGGACTCTTCTTCCCCTGTATTTGTTTCTCAGTCAGACACTGAGGAAGAGCTACTGGCACTAGAGTCTACATTGGTCTTTTTCTAGCCAGGTCAGAGTTCCTGATGCCTTCATGGCTGAGGGGTGCAGGAGCTCAAGTTGCAGCCAGATAGTGGGTGGCTAAGGTTCCTAAAGGCTCCTGCCTTGGTCTACCAGTCCAGAAAGTGGAGGTGAAACTGGCTTTCGGCTTGGATCTCAAGATGACCGAGTTTGTACATGTTCAGCACCAAGGACAGAGACCAGCAGGTCCTGCCAGTCTGTGGCTGACTTTGAGAAAGACCCTCACCCCTCCACTGTTACAGTCCCACTATCCCACTAGGCAGAGCTGAGCAGAGCAGCCATGACAGTGACCGAACCCACTGTTTGCTGACTGGCCTCAAGGCCAGATCTCTGAGCCAAGCTGAGTGCACACCCAGCTATAGGAAGTGCTTGAGACCAATGGACAGCATTTGGGCCGAACCGAGGCTCCTATCTCCGCAGGCAACACCTCTCTGAAGAACTCTGTTCCTTTTCTTACTGCCTTCTCTCTTTCCTGGTCATTAGCTTCTTTGTTTCCTAACTTTCTTCTCCCTTTTTCCACAGCTCCAGCCTTAGACTGAAAATGTCCTTTTCTCCTCCCCTCTGGCACCCTCTTTCATGTCCTTACTAATCTACCACTAATGTGTTTCTATGGTAGTCACAAAATATTTAATACAAAATAAAGCAAAACAACAAGCAAAAATTACAAGGGGCCGTGGATCATTTATATAGAAATGTGTAGATAATTCCTGAGGACATTTTGTTTTCTTGATTTAGTTGTCTCCTTTCCCTTGGGATATTGATAAAATGTCTGGATCTTCAACATCTATCTTGAGCCTTTGAGAGCTGTGGTCATGGTCCACAGTCTGTTACAATGATGACAGCCCCATTGACTCCAGGTGGGAAGGTGTCACTTTGCATAGGAAGGTTGGTACTTGCTACACTCTTTCCATGAAGTGAGTCTGCGGTCTTCATTCAGTAGCAGATATGTCCATAGCAGTAACTGCAAATTATGAAACATCATTCTCTGTCCATCACATCCCTCACTGAAGCAATTGTACCTAACAGACACCACTGACTGGAGACGCTGAATGGAGCAGAACAGGTGTAGTGTGCCAGCGCATTTCATTTGCAATGGTTAGAGTTGAGATTTCAACACAGGGACGCGTATCCCAGGCCCTGCACTGGTGATGTGAACCGTGGTCCTGTGTGGCCTTCCCAGCCTGTCATGGAATGCATGGCAAGACCACTCATGATCTTACTTCACCTTTGTCTTGCCTTAAGTCCTATTTCTATAAGCAAGGTGCTTGTGGATGCCATGTTTTCTACACACATGCTCAGTAAAAATCCCCTGGCTCTTTGTTCTAGAGCAAGCCTGTCTCCCCACCCCACCTCAGTACCTGCTCCAGTGTGCGCAAGAAGAGTCGGTACCTTGTGTACTGCTCTTTGCTGACCTTTGGGCAATGGCTCTCTCTGTCTCTGTCTCTGTCTCTGTCTCTCTCTCTCTCCTTTCTCTCTCATTCTATTCAGCTTTCAGACAATGCTTTTTTATAGCTGAATCAATGTGGGAACCTCGTGTTGCAGGATTTGTTAAAAGTAAAATTAAAACATTGTCTAAAGGTTTGGCTAGGACGGCTTGGGCCTAGAATCCACTCCTAGCAAAGCCTCTGGAGTCTCTCTCTGCAGAGAAGGGCTGCTCTCTGAGATCACTTCTCACTTGCTTTGCCCAGATATTTTGCTTATTCTGAGGGGAAATTCCTCTGCGGAGAGAAACAGTGGCTTAGCTCATTAAGACTCATCATTTACAAGATGCTGACAAATGTTGGCATTTATCCTGTTACCATAATAAATGTAAGAGAAATGACCATTTGGCATAGATAGTTTCCCACACAATGCAAGTGTGGCTGCAAAGGAGGGTGATGTGCTACGTCTAAGCAGGCTTGTTCTGTGCTACAAGCTGGAATAAATATGTTTTGGAAAAAATAATTATTTCCTCTTTGCCCCACAAGGATCATTTTTCTCTGTTTTTGGCAGGAGGCAGGAGGGGTATTTTAGGCATAATCAAAGCTAGAACTCAGAAAACCATCTCAATAAATCATATTTATTTTTTCCACTTTAATAAAGCTTTAAAACTTTTCTCCCTTTTAGAATAAAGCTATTATTTTTGCTTAATCTTTTGAACACTCACTTATTCTTTTCATATCATGTGCAATTATCTCAGATAATTACATTTTTTATGCTCAGTGTTATAGACCTTTAATTTTAAAGCAAAATAAATGAAAGAAATATGTACAGTACAAATTGCAAAAGGGCTGGTTTGTTTTTTTTCTGAATAAAATGATTTATTCTTTATTAACAAAAATGTGAATATGTAATCTAAGTTTGAAGAAGTTAGTTCTGGACAACATTCCAACACATGGACACAAGTACTTGTTTGCACACACATTTGTCTCACCACGCATGTATAAGAACATGTGCACATGTGTGTGTATTCACACATACACACACACACACACACACACACACACACACACTTGTTCTGCAGAGACACCTTGGTGGCTCCTGCTCCCCAACAGCTGGACCATTGTGAGCCGGTGGAGGTGAAGAGCTTTGGAGACCATCAGGGCCAAATGAGGCCCCTCCATGCTGGATCTGCCCCAAAGCAGAGAGTAGCCACAGTGGAGGACACAGCCATGGACACCTCCAACGTGCACAAAAGGTCAGACCCAGGCTAGAGTAGCTGAGCTACACTGCTTCTTGTATCATCCTTTCATCTTTAGCATAACTTTCATTTCCTTCATCTGCCTGAGACTGATGAGCTGCCAGTCACTCGCCATGGTCAGCTCTGCCTCCCTCACCTGCTCTTGAACCCCAGTGACCCCAGCTCCCACCCCTCTCCCAGCCTCAATTCTCTGGTCCTGTCCCACGCTTTCCTGCCAGGGTGCCATGTCCCCCATAGAGCGAGGGCTGCACTCTGTCAAATCCAGATCTGCCCAGAGCTCATAGACAGAGGTGCTGCCGAGACTTCAGCGGGGAACTGTCACAGTGCTGAGGAACACTTTCTCCTGCTGGATGACACATGAGAAAAGTGATCACCAGGCTTGGACAGTTGAGTGCAGATGTGAGTCTGGCCACATGAGCTCAGGGGAGCCATTCATAGGTGAGGTTTTCTATTTGAAAATGTTTCTGTCCATACGTTTCTTTAATCTGTTTCTATAAAACCTCTGTGAGGCAAGTTTTCATATAAAGATTTTCTGTACAAATAAACTGAGATGAAGGAGTTATTGAACCGAACAGTTTCCACTGACAAGAAATGAAGTCAGTTCTGTGAGATGCTGAGGTAGGAGGACTTGAAGTTTGAGCACAGCCTGGGCAACTTGGCAGCTCAGCCCCTGTCTCAAAACGGAGCTGACTAAATAAGTAGATGACTGGGGATGTAACCAGGGTGAAACTCCCTGAGTGTGGAAGGTGGAGAAGGCTGAGAACATCACCCATGATACCTGCTCAGGCCACTAAGCTGCTTCAAACTTTTTTTTTTAGGTTTTTTGAGACAAGTTCTCACTTTGTAGTTCAGGCTGGCCCTGAGCTCAGCCTCAAACTCACATCACAGCAATCCTCCTGCCTCTGCCTCCTGAGTGCTGGGGTTAAAGACGTGAGCCACCATGCCCGGCACTGTGGTATGTGGTACTGGTTGCTCCTGGGGTGAGTCTCCACGCCCAGTATTGTTATGTGGTTACCGGGGATCGAACCAAGGTCCTTGAGCTTGCAAAACAGGCACTGGAACCACTGAGGTAACTCCCTGGCCCCATGGTTTCTTCAAACTTGCCCTCTGAGAACTCTTTCCCAACAGAGTTCTTCACCTGTCTGTATCTCACAGAAACAGATGTTCTTTGAAGGCATGAGTGTGGAGGGGAGCCGAGCACAGGACGGCCCCTCGCAGGACTCACTCAGTTTTGTCTGGCTTCAGCCAAGGTGTGAGTCAGAAAGAGAAGTGGACTTGGCATTGCAGAGGAGAGATGCTGCTCAGGTGACAGCAGCAGGCATTGTTCTGGCAGGAGTCTGTGCATTGGTGCAGCTATTGGACAGATGGCTGTGTGGCAAGGCACAGGAGGGCCCTGGTCTAAAACTGAAACTCAGATGTGCACTGGAGGCCGCAGCAGCAGAGAGCTGGGAGTGGGTGCAGGAATGTCTGGTGCAAGACCTCCTCCCATGTCTGTCGTCCCAGTGATGCAAATATTGACTACAAAACTACAGACAAGTCAGATTAGGAGGTAGGTATTATCTGAACTTTTTGAACAGCAGTGAGCCCTGTGGGGAACATGCACAGGCCCCAGGGACCAGCTTTGGCAGTCTGTATACAGATACAGAGAGAGACAGGGCCATCCCCACACCAACAAACCCCTACGCTTTGGCCAGCCTGGGAGGACAGTGGCATCACCATGAAGTCACCACTGTTGACTCAATCCTGTTTAAAATAAAATGGATGGAAATGCACTTCATGTTCACATTAAAGTGGAGAAGGAAAAAATAAATAGGTACACATGATAATGGTGGCTTATTCTGGTTGGTGGTGATAAAGGAGAATACACGATATCAATAATGTAGAAGAAAATTATCAAAAAATTCCTGTAAATGACTCCAGACCAGGCATGGTTGTCTTGCCCCTTGTCCCTGGAAATTTGCCCCAGGCCCTCCAGGTCAGAGGTCCTTGATCCCTGAAAGTGGGCAGCCAAGAGCAGCAGGAGGCTGAGCTAAGGACTGTCCTCACTCTGCACGGGCCCCTGCCACTCGGGACAGGTCAGCCTGAGGCTCAGAGCATCTCTGCCAGAGACTCTTTTCTCTGCCCATCCCAGTGCTTTGCTCATAGCCATCCCTGCCTCAACCATGGATGTCTCCAGAGCCCAGCTTGAGAGTGAAGAAGCAAGGAAAGGGCCAATTGCTCCACGTTGGAAAAGAAGGAATTCCTCAGGTGTCTGGAAGACTGAGTGATCACATCTCCAGAGGACGTGCGAAACCCTGAGATGGCTGTGCCACTTATATAGGGCCAAAGTCATGTGTGCACTGCTGCACGATCTCCTTCAGTCTGGCACATTTTCACAATGGAGATGAGTTTGTGGTATTGAAAGTACTGTATTATTATCTAATTTTAAAGAACTAGGTATATATATTTTAGTGTGATAGTGTGCACCAAATATTTGATCTGAACATTTGCGATGACACAGAAATGGGGCCCTGGAGTGTTTATCTGACTGTGTTTTAGCTCTCTGCAGTCTTCAGTTATTCTTCTGCCATCCCTGTGTAGAAGGTGTTACTGGGATACATATTATGCACTCTGTTGGTTGGTGATATTTTTATTTGGCACAGATCCTTGTGATTTATTCTGAAATAGAATTGATGATGCAGTAAATCAGAAACAAATGGGTATTTGCTGTCAGAACCAACTTGTACTCAACAGATTTAGAATAAATAGGAAGATCCCCTGGATTTCAGCTTTATGTTACTGCAAATGTGCTATTCTATCAGTAAGGTGAGCACCTGGAGGGCCATCATTTGGAGCACTGCTGTGGGTTGTTTTTGAGACAAGGTCTTGCTTAGTAGTTCAGACTGGTCCTGAACTTAGCCTCGAACTCAGCAATCCTGCTGTATCTGCCTCCCAAGAACTGGGATTAGAGGCGTGAGCCACCACTCCTGGTCCAGTATTGGTGTACGTGGTTACCGAGGATCAAACCGGGTCCCTTGTGCTTGCAAGACAGGTGCTGGAACCACTGAGTTAAATCCTTGGCCCAGCACTGCTGTGTTTTTGAGCTGAAATTTCCCCCAAAGTCTCACGTGTTTAGAGGCTCTGCTCCCAGCATTTGTTTGCCGATGAGCACACAGCCAAATGTACTGCTAGGAGAATGGGTCGGGTGGGAAGAGGTGCAGCCCTGTGGGCATGGCCCAGAAAGGCACTTTGTCCCTGACTCTTCCCTCTTCTCTTCACTTCCTGGTCTCCCTGAGGGAAGCTGCTCCCCTCCACCAGGCCCTTCCACCCTGGCATTTCTGCTGTGGAGCCAGCCGAGGCTGGGCTGAAATCCTAAAACTATGTGTGACATTAAGCCTGGCTTCCTTTAGGTTGTGGGTGTCAGGAGTTTTGTCACAGGGATGAAGACACAGAGTAATACAGGTACTAAGTATATTTGTCCATTTACTTTTCAATTCACTCAAAATATTACAGGAAGATTTGCTCACATGAGTTACTTTTGTAGGTATTAGCAGATCAGAGCAACTTGCAGCTCCTGTTCTCCAAGACTAATGTTCAGCATTCATACATTTAACCTGGAGGATCCTGGCTTGAGGGAGTTTGCACTTTGAAGCTAAATTAGAATATTGGGCTGGCAGAATGATCCACTGAAAGCAGTCCCCTGCTCAAGGCTTGTGCCCAAAGAGTGATCAGAGCTTGTCATTTTTCTCAAGATCACATTCATTGAAGTTATCTGTCTGGCACTTTCCCATGGGAACTGGTGTCCCTGACCTCCTCCGTGCAAGGGAGAGAATTTAATTTGGCTTCTGGCCTCAGGGGACTCAACCCATGGTCTCAACTTCAAGGCAGAAGCAGTGTGGTGTAAGGGTGAGGTGGATCGAAACTGCTCTGTTCATGATGGCCAGGAAGCACAACCCAAGAGGAAAGGCCAGAGGCAAGATATAGTGCTATGACAGCATCTCCACGGCCCACCCAGACACAGACAGACATGTGCTTTATAATTCCCCTCCAGGCCTCCACCAACCAGACTGACGTAATTAAGCCTAACCCTAAATTTACCCAGTGTTACTATTAAGTACACTTCACTCGAGAGAAGACGATACGTGGTCTGTGGCCTTCTTCACAACCAGTATTCTGGCTTTAAGAAAGCTCACCCCTTGTGGAGGCGAAGGCGCTCCGATGCTCCCATCGGGATCCTGTCGGAGGGAGGTAATCTGCAAACCAGCCACCCACACATATGGCCACACAGTGTGCCTGTGCTGGCTGGTTCCACTTCTGAGGATGTTCCAAAAGTTCTGGAGATTTGGAGGAAGCTCTGCAGAATCATTTATAATTCATGTGCTGTTTCAAAAAGTACAGAGTTGATTCAAACCAGAATGTACCAGCCTGGATTCATGCTTCCTTCCATTTGAAGGCCTGACACAATGGGTGCTCACCTTGGGCTTTTTTGGAAGCTAGTTACTTAGTGGAGAGACTTTGGAGATAAGGTAACCAGTGGTCTATCTCCAGGTTCCCAGTGGAAACACAATAGAAACTTTGGGGGAGACAGGTTCTGCTTCTCTTCATTCTTGAAAAGATTCCTTAATTGCCATTCAAAGTCTCTTACTGTCACTGCCTTGCTGGGCTGCACCGGCTGGTGCTGGAGGCTGTGAGTGCTGTCGTCTTTACCTGAGCAGCGAGCATGATGGCATGTTGTGATGAACTGAGGAAAAACATCAGCTTCCCAAAGCTGGAACTAGAAATGGCTCCGCTGTGATGCCACACGGCACTCAGCTGTAGAATTGTGAACTGGTTGGCATCACAAGGCTCCACCATCTCCATTCACCACAGCTGGTGTCGCACAGACTCTGGTTTCCCTGAGACCCAGATGTGTGTTACTCCTGTCTGTACTTTCACCTGCCAATCCCAGTCTGACTTTCCTCCCAGTCAGCCACAGCCTGGGATCTTGTGTATAAATCTAATACTGTATGTCTTGTGCAAGTATTAATGGATTTTACTTGGGGTACCACATATCTCTGTAATGTATACTACCATATAATGCAGAAAGGAAAGATCTATCCATGGACAATATACCTATGAGTCAGACCAACTACTGCACCAAATAGACCTTGATTAGTCAAAAGTACGTAAAAGTGATATAGCTCCTGAGTGAATTTTTAAACTATGCATTTATCTAGGGATGAACTGTATGCTTTTTTAAAAGAGAAAATCTTTAAATAAGGCTGAGCAAGTAATACAGAATAATGTAGAGTACATTTCAGATGGCAATAAGGAACTCAGAATTTCCCATCCCAAGGAAATAGAGGCTATAGATGTGTGCTGGAGAATTGTGTCAATTCAGAAGTAAGGTATTTATGGAAATTGATTTGTGAATATTTGTAAATTTGAAGCTTTGCAGAATAAGGTCGCTTTATTTGTATACTCTGATATAAATCTCTATTTTCTTTCGTGCTTTTGTTTGCTTTTGGGAGATTGCCAGCTTCCAATAAAAGACTAGCTACAGTATTAGATCAGACAATTTCAACACAGGGAAAATTGACAACCACAGGTTTAGAAAGTTTGTTTTCTGCCTTTAGCCAGAGAGAACAAGGGACTCTCCTGTAATCAAATATATACAACATTTAGCGGCAGGCTCCTCGCTGTTTTTAGAACCAGTGATACTGCATATTTGAAGGTGAAGTTCACTCTGTGTTTGAGATGAAAGTGTCTTGGTAATAAAGACTTCCACGCTTTAAAGAATGATGAAATCATTCTAGGACACATCTCCCCTTGCTCTGTTTGAGCATAACATTTTTGTAAAATTTTGGGGAGTAATAAAGTAAAATCTGGACAAGAATGTTTAGGGATTCTGTTGACTGGGAAATCTTCTGACCTTTCGGTGACCTAAATTTGAACAAGGGTAGAGTTTGATGGGTTGGAATATTCTCCGTTAAATTTAGCAAAGTCTAGTTAATTAATTTGCTCTGGATGTTAAATGAGTTTTTTAAGCCTGAGAGAAGAAGGGAATGTGGGGTTGTAGTGACTTGACACTGAACACTAATGATGCTGAATTCAGAGGGATTATTAATATGGGACATCTTGCAGGTGGGAGGCCTAAAGCTCCTGCTGGGCAGGAGGACATAGAGGCAGGAGGCCAGTGTCCAGGCAGGACAGACACCTACCTAGGTCTTGCTTTCTTCTGTCTTCCATAATAATACATTGTGTTCCACTGTTATTTTATTTCTCAAGATACAGTTTAAAAGTAATGAGTTAATAACCTAATGTATTATATCATGTTCATATTCATTTTCTTTTTAATCAAATATAAACCGATTATGAACCTTTTCAGAAATAGAAAATTTATAGTTTTCCAATAGGCCCTTGATCACTAAAGGAGTAAATGTTAGTATATTGAATAACTTACTTGATAATAATTTAATATGTTTACTAATTCTTAAGCAAAATTACAGGAAATATAAGAAAATGGAGTTAGAATGCGACTTACTTAAATTTCTTTTGCAGTTACACTGAAGAACTAAAAAAATTTCCCTGTTGATAAATGCTTGCTTTTGCAGTGTAAGAGTTAAATATCTGGGGTAGGATAAAGCTTTCCATTTCTGGTTGAACCAGGGACCTTGATGTAATGAAATACCATGATTATTTTTTCTCTTTGCAGTAAGACAGGTGAACACTCAATCAGCCAGCATCTTACATGATATTTCCCAGGTTTTGCTAATCTTCATTGTGCATTTGCTCTGAATTTACTTACATGTATGGACTATTGAGTGCTATGCTCCAGTTCTGTGTGGCTCGGCTCAGGCTGCCCTACTTGCCACATCTCTGAGAGCCTTGGTTTGCCACACAGAGTTTCCATGTTCTCTGTCCCTGTGCTTGCTGTCCAGGTGCTGCAGCCTGGCTTTCCCTCGGATGATCTCTGACCGTTCTTTGATCACAAGGAGTAAACTTCTGTCTCTGAGTTTGCCACTACTCTCAGCCCTAAGAGCATCGTTGTTTTCTGACAATAATTAGCCAAGAATCCCGTCAGTTGCAGCACTTGAAAGGCACTGAAAATGGTGGCTCTGCCTTACCGACTCCTTTAAAAAGGACTCTAAACAGTCTCTTTCTTACAAGAGTCAATTAATGATATTTAATGCATTCTGATCTGAAAATGAATTATCTGGCATTCAACAGCCTATTAGTGACAACTGGAAAAAGTTAACCTTCAGTGTGTCTTTGAAGTAGATACAAATAATGTGCATCACAAAGGAGTGAGCCGTTAACTCCTGGGAGATGAAGGTAACAAGGTATTTTTCAAAGTCCAGTTATTGGAAAGAGCTCTTAAGCTAATTATGCTCAGCAACATAGCTGCATCTGGGCCTGGAAGAGACCGTGCTTTCTTCAGATTGGTACTGGCAGCGAAGGAGACGCTACTATTCCTCACCTTTCCTGCTTCACGTGGTCTCTTCAGAGAGATCTTTGATCTTTCCAGAACACTGCTGCATTTGTGAAAGAGCACAGGCAGCATCGCTGAGGGCACTTAATCTCACAGACTGGTCCTTGGTCAAATACAGATATCCCCGGGGACGATGACATTTTAAGCTGTTATCCATCATTTTTACTTGATTGAAGGAAATGACTAAAATCAGGTCCAAGAGAGAGGGTGAAAGTGGCTACTACAAAGCCCTCAGACATGCCAATGAGAAAAGTGTCACCTTCCCAAAGACCCAGCTTTGCCCCGGTGAGGGTCGTGTGGCTGATGCTGGAGCACAGCGTCTCCATGTCTTGTCTTGAATCTCTTACTCTGGTTTCTGGATTGGAGAGTTGAAAGCCTTCACCAAAGAAAGTTACCCCATTTAAAAATGCTGCTCACTGGTCTGCCCCTCAGGACAAACTGAGGGACATTAGGCTAAGCGAATAGGCCACACACAGTGATGCAGTGGTCTCCTCATATGTGGGTCTGAAACAGTGCTGGACATTGAGAAGCAGAACAGAAAGGCTGTGACAGGGAGGAAAAACAGAGGAAACTGAAAAGCATGGACCACATGGAAGTTTTCAGCTATGTAGGTAGTGTACCCAGGGACCACAGGAAGACTGCAGCTCGAAGCAGTGTATGGCCACGCTGGGTGTGTGGTGCACTCTGCAATCCCAGGGAAATGGGAGGCTCAGGCAGCGGGTTCACAAGTGTGACCCCAGACTAGTCAATGTAGTAACTTAGCAAAACCCTTCTCAAAATAAAAAAAGGCAGAACAGAGGTCCTGGGTTTAATCTCCAGTATTGAAAAAAAATGTATGTAGAAAATTTGAGAGAGGATTAGAGTTCAGGAACTCACACACAGGCACAAAAGTGGATGCATAATGTACAGGTAAATTACTTTTCCCCATTAGGTGACTCCAGCTCCCCAGCCTCCTCCTGCGTCTTCCCCTCTGCACTCTAGCTGTGTACCCTCGTCACTGCTGTCAGGCCCGTCCACTCTCTCCACAGGGTTCTGGCCTGCCCTCCTCTCAGAGCGGCACACGGGGACACTCATGGATGTCATACTTTGCCCGGGAGAGCTTTCATGTGACTCCAGCTAGCCGGATTCCACCTCTCAGCCTCTTGCATAACGAATGACCCATCTCCAGCATTCTGTTCTGCTGTTTCCTGGAGGCAGGAAGTTCCGGGTGTGACTCTGTAGCCCATAGCTGGAGCCAGGCGACCTCTCCTCCCAGGATCGGGGTGATGGCACTGCCCAGTGGAGCCATTGGGTGTTGGGGGCCACACTTGCAGCCCAGGATGGTCCAAGAGCACACAGAGCTCTTTATCTTGATAAAGATCTACTGTTCTTTTCAGACCACCGCTTTCCTACTAAAACAAACAGTCCTTGTCTTTCTCCTACTCACAAACTTTAGTACAAGGATGGCTGGGTGTGGTTTCCTTTTGTGTTTGCTGTAGTGGATACTGAACCCAAAGCCTTCACTCTGAGCTTTTTCTCCCAGCTACTATTATTTTGACTATTTATGTATTTATTTATTTATTTTGAGACAGGATCTTGCTAAGCTAGTAAGTAGCCCAGGCTGGACTTGAAGGTATGATGGTTCTGCCTCAGTCCCACAGAATGCTGGGATGGCAGCTATGCCCCTCCAAGCCCAAAATCGGCTTTGTGTTTTGAAAGCTGTACTTCTGCATGTCCCTAAACTTGAGTCAAATATCAGAAATAGATATGTGATAATAGGAAATTGTTAGTCTGGGTAGATTCAGACTCTTGTGAGAGGAATAACCATTATAATTCTAAAAGGAAAGCTACTTGTGATTAACCATATGCTAAAAGACACGGAGTTTGCTTGCAACGAATGTGTAAATGACTACTATAGATGGTAGGAATTATTTTCCATAAATTAGGCTCTAGTAAATTGTCCTACAGGAGATGAGAAGGGACCCATGCGTGTCTTACTTTTCCTGCTAAGCAGTGGGTTCTGCGGGCCGTGCGTTCACATGTACTGACTGCGTTAGGACCTATAAGTTGAGGGACATGGCTGCAGGTGGAGAGGAAACATTCAAAAGGTGCAAGTAGGGAGGCAGCAGCCGGCCCTGTCCACTTCTGTGTGTGCAAGGCCCCGTTATACAGCAGGGTGCTCTGCGCTGTAGGAGAAGTAATGGCCACTCAGCCCAGGAACATGCACTTGCGGGCCAGGTGATGGGGGAGGATGCTGTCTATATGAGGCAGGAGAGAAATACGAGGACTATGCAGTGGGAAATTTGACCTGGCCGAGGTAGGTAGTGAATTAGAAGGGGAAGTGGGGACGTCCAGGCAGAAGCCATTTCAGATGTCAAGATGAGGTTGCTGGGCCTCGGAAGCACTACAGACCGTGGGGTGTTTCCCAGGTAGAAGGGCAGTGTGGGGTAGAAACAGAGAGAAAGTGGAGTCACAGATGCACCTAAGGTGAAGAAAGGGTTGATGGAATGTGGATGGCAGAGGAGAGAAGCCAACTCCTACAGGTGGAGAAACGGGTGTAGGGACAGGAACTGTGGTGTGTTCAGACATGCACCAGTCATGAAAAAGTAGGGCCTGAGAAAATACTATCCTGTCCACCACAGCTGCATGACCGCCTGACCTGCCTCAGTGTCCCCAGTCAGTGAGGTGTGGAATCTGATGAATAGAAGGAAAATTGGTGGCATCTGCCAATATGATCTGTCCTTCCAGTGTGACCTTGAGAGGGCTACATGATGCCACTCATGGGGGCCAGGAGCAAAGGCTTCTTGCCTCTTCGAGGGCAGCACTGCCAACGGGTGTTAACACATCGTTAGTAACCTCAGTTCAGCTACTAGGCACATAAGCATCTATCTTGGACTTGTGAATTACAGGTTAAGAGCTGGCAAAAAGACATGAGGGCACCTCCGGACACATGTCAGAGTCCAGTGGATCCCCGCCCTGCCCAGTCCTGCACATCTCGAATGTACATTTAGAAGAGGCAAATGGTTAATTGTATTGGGCTTTCCAAGTATTCTGTTCCTAAAACCAACATAACATGCTTTTCTCAGCTTAGGCTTGGGTTCTTTCACAAAAAAATGCATTTTTCTAGAAGCGAGTCAGTCTCTGTTGGGTGAGCTGCTAGTCAAGCAGCTTTCCCTGGGCCATAACCTCTGCTTTCCATGATAACGTGACACCACCAAACCGCACCTATAAAGTGGTAGTTGCCAACACAAGCAAGCTGTATTATATATTTTGACAAAGATGTTTCAAATGATGTTGTTATACAAAGGACAGAAAATACCTATTGTGGCAACTAAAACTCACAGTGAGAACGAAATGAGTAGGACAGCCACACATGCCCACATCCCAAGCTGAATATTTCAGGTTTTGTTTCTAGATTGCTTTCTTCTTCGCTGGGATCCTCTGTAACAGGGCTAGGAGTCCTTTCCTTTGATGGTGGTTGGGGGAACCCCTAGGGAGGGACCTCCTGAGACGACGGCCTGTCAGCCTTTAAGTCGAGGAGCATCTCTCTCTTAGTGAGCCTGAAGATTAAACAGACTAATGAATCAGTGCTTTAGACTGTCCACTCCTGGGAGATCACATCAGAGTCCCATCAACCACATCAGGTCAAGGGACACTCTCTGCTGTCATCTGGCAAGTCTCCTCTTGTCTTGTTGAAGGTCTTGCTCCTCTCTGGGAAATGACTCTACTTAATGGAGACAGATGTCACTCTACCTAATTTTATTTTTCTTCACCAGGATCCCAGAGGTGAGATCTCACTTCAGATAATCAGGTACGGGGTGGGGGGAGTATAGTTGTGTTGATTTTATATTCTGGAAACATTTTCTACCATCAGTCCGTTTTATATTTAACAGAGAAGTTTTTATCTCCGGCTTCTAAATGTGCTCATAAAAAGGCAGAATCCAAGATGTCAGCCGCCTTCAGAGCTTCCTAGAAATGCCTTGATCTGTCACCACGCAGTGGATAGGAATGTAAATTGTAAGCGACTTAAATCTTGCAGCTTTCCAGAGGGCTCTGAGTCATGCTCCTTCTCACCTCCCATTTATATCTCTGGATTAATCAAAATTTCTAGTGCAGCCCCTTTGAAGTTGTTAATATTACCCGAGACATCGGTGGATGTTCAGTGCAGACAGGAGCTTAAGTGAAGATTTTTTTAACCTCCTCCTCCTCTACCGACCAATATTAGCCAGGAAAATGAAAGTACATGAACACAGCATCCAAGTTTCAGAGGAGATATTAGATTTTTGTTCTAAAATGAATTTTGAAGATGCATATCTTAATGAAGAAGAGATAGGAATTTCTTTTAATTAAACAATTCATTGTTTCAATTAAATAAACTTCATTTTGTTTTATTGCTGTCTTTGAAGTATGGGCAACTTTTGTCTTCCACATCCTGCTATTTCCTGTTGCTTGTCTGCTGACATTTTGAGGCAAACAGAGGAGTGTGTGGGCTTCATTTTAATACACTATTAGTATCTGATCTTTGACTCATTAAATGACAAGGCCCGTCATCTCTGACTCGCGCCCTGTTTAACATTGCAGGCCTGCACCCAGCAGCTCGAAGGCACGTTGCTCCCTGAAACACTGGTAAGCACTGAGCATGACAGACCAGAATTAGTTTTGCAGGAGAAAAAAGCCAACTGACTTCACTTCTGCTAGGTATCTGGCATATTTCTAGGTTACATCTATTTTTTCAGAGGTCACTTTAAATTAGTCTACAAAGTCCTGTTAATCATTAATACGTCTATATTAACTCATTTCTAACTTGTAAATGTTAGATACATGATCTCAAGTTGAAAAGGCATAAATGTTTTTAAAATCAGACTTATATTTTGAGACTCTAAATGCTTTCAATGAAGTCATTCCTTGGTGCTAGTTCACTCTGAACACACCAGAGGCCAATGTCACTTATTTTCTGGTATAACCACGGCAAGACCATGAAACAGTAGCTCCCAACCAACCAATAAAGTGTCCTGTTTTCAGGTCTCTGCAGGAATACATGTCAGCTCAACACAGCTTATTCAGTGGATGTCTTCTGAGAGATTCCAAAGGAGCTGAAGTCCTGGCCTTTCTGCACAAGAACTTGTGATGTTATAAGATGTTGTGAACAACATAAGCTCCGGAACTTGAGAACATAGGTGAGGGAGGCCACGGATTAATAATGCATGACAGGATGGAGCAGGTAAAGAGGGAGGGAAGAGCATGGGAAGCAGGAGGACCTGGCCTCCTGCTGCAGTGAGGTGAGTCTGAGGCGGCCTTTGATGGACATGATGTCAGGGCTGAGATGTAACGAAGTGTGGAGACTGCATGTGGGCAGTGGGTGGGGTCTGTGGAAAAGCTCTGCAGAGCAAAGAAACTGGAGTCCAGTCAGCTCAATCTTGTCCACCTGCGGGCCAGTGACTCTGTATATTCATGCACATCTTTCTTTCACTCAGGCTGTTGATTGCTTCTCTGGAAATCGCATCTCCATAGTGAATACTCCTGAAACTCTCTTTATCCTGAAAGGAGGTGGAGGGAGGGCCCTGTGGGAATGACCCAGGGAGCAGAGACTTTCCAGACAACCTGCTGACTTCTCTTGTCTGAGAAACAGAGCTGCTCGCTGGTGTCCACCTGTCTTGTCTCTGAGCAGATCACTTTGTCCTTAATATCTCTTTATTTTAGCAGAGTGAACACTTGTGACTGGCAGAAACCATTGTGAGTAAGAGATAAAGGTCATATAACCCATGGTTGAGCAAACACCAACTTGAGCATGGCAGAGGGTGAAGGGTTTAGGTTTCTAACTCCTTCTGCGATGAGCAAGTTCTTGTTGATACTTCATGAGCTTCAGTTTCCCTGTAGAGAGAAAGGAGGTTAGGGAATAGCAGAGATAGTTTCTTATCATTTTAAAGTTTTTCCAAAACTAGAAACATTGATATGGTAAAGGGGATTTTTTCTGAACAACATTTAAAATGAAATAAGGTAAAAATATTTTGCCAATGAAATTAATACTCTCTTCTTTATATCCATCACTTAGCAGTGAAGGCTGTGAAGCCCAGGCCAGCAAGGTCCCTAGAGCTCAGCGCCTGTCCTCAGGGGACCTTAGCCCTCAGCAGCCGACTTTCAGCTGGACAAGGCCAGGAGGCCATTGTCAACTAGGTGTGAGGCTCAAGAAAGCTTGGTGCAGAAATATGAGCTTCTTGGGAAAACTGGAACCTTCTATATCTGACCTGAAATTCTTCCCTGTCCTCCCTTCATGGAAAAATGAGAAGTTAAGTAATTTGCTGTCTTCACCTAGTGAATTAATGGTAATACACAGAAACCCAAATTTTCTAGTCTCCTGATCTATCCCACAGACAGTACTTCCATTTAATTAGTCAAATTGATTGAAAACTTAATTACACATAATCCCACACAAAAGGGAGTTATGGTAATCACACGTGCAAAGCTTCAGGGATGCAAGCAGAGCGGGCCAGGTCTGTGATGCTGAGATGGGGGAGCTGACAAATTCTCGGCCCGGGAAGCTTCCTGTGGAATGATGAGGTTCCTGGATGGAACATATTTTAAGAGACATGTTGAGACATGAAATAACATTTCAGGGAGAAGAAGAGAGTGTCATGAAAACTGTCCAACAAATATGCTCTCCCCTCATCTCAGGCAGAAACAGCTAGAGAGGCTGGGACAGAAATCTGACTGGAAACTCCCTGGTAAGATAGGGAGCTCTCTTGGATGTCACCAAAAATTCCCAGATACTCCTCAGGACTCTGTTGTGGTTCACGTGGACTGTCAGTGTGATGTGGATGGGAGTGACTGTAAGGATAGTTCAAAATGCAGCTCAGAAAAATAACTCTCGGAGAGAATAAGCAAGGTCATGCCTTGAGGATTGGACCACACCTCAGGAAGGGTCAGAATGGGGAGATAAAAATAAGCTCAAATAACTCTGCCTTGTCTCTATCTCTCCTTCACATGATGCAAGACACCGACTGAGAACCAAGCAGAATCCTCCAGTCTGAAAAGGGAAGTGAAGGGCTTCTGCCTCCATGAATGGTTTTATTTCTGGAAGGTTTTTCAAATTGTATTTTAATTCTGAAGTCATTGTTGGGCATTATTGCTTCAATATTACTGCAAATCTAAGGTTACATTATGGACTCTTCATACTTGAGAATTCAAAACTAGCTCACTGGAAATTTGGGGCAGCACAATGGTGCACCACTGAGAAGCCCAACTACACACACCCAGCAACACACACAAGGCTAGCTATACTCGTGGGCTTCTGTGGATTGAGCTTATAAAAATATGTTTAAGATGTTAGCCAAAATAAAAACTAATGTTGAAAGATGAACAAGTGTGGATAGAGTTATACTTTTATTATCAAATTGCTTAGTTCTAAGGATAAAAACAATCTGGTTATAATTTCCTTGTAGTTAAAAAAAATGATTAATAAAGATTTAAGTGAAAAGTAAATAAAACTTTCAGCTCTCCACAATCTACACCTCATCAAATTCCCAGCAGATATAACTGACTATATCAAAGATGTTAATTGGTTTAGCCACTGATAAAATCCCTTGAGTACATTCATTTGTCAAAAGAAGGCTTTGTCTTTCAACTCAAAAGAAAATATTACTCTGGAAAATGTTATACTGAGAAGCATTTAAAGCTTTTTTTCACCCGCATGGTAGTAGCCTATTTAGCCAGGAAAGAGCAGAAGGGCTTGCAAGCAGCAAAGCACCCCATAATTCTCCTTTTTTGGATGAAGGTAGGAATGAAGGAGAAAGACTGTAGCTCATCTTATTAGAAATTCGGTCTTGTCATCAAGACATTATTTCTCTTTGAAAGCAGTGGTGTGTATATTGTTCATTTGTAATGGGTTTGATGATAGTGGTTTATTAGCAGCTCACTAAGTTCTATACATTTAAAGATATAAAAATATATTTGTAGTTATTGTCCACAACTGTTGTCTAATCTAGCAAGATGGAATAGCTTACAAGGTATAGACGTGTACAGTGATGCAGTTAGATATTCATTCCCTTTACATAAGAGTCAGCTGTATGACCTCTTAGATTGTTGAGTAGGACCCCATGTTTAAGTTTCCAACTTAGTTAATGACATTTCCTGCTGTTAGTGTGGAGCGTGGCCCTACTATCTGCACACTGTCTCTGGGGAGGGAATCTTTTCAGTGTAACACCACAGTTGCCATCAAAAGCCCCTTGTGGCTCTCGGGATAACATCATAGCTTCCTACGACTGCATATAAATCACCCTCAACTTGGTGGCTAAAGCAGTGTAGGTCCAAATCCTCAGAACCTAACTTGGATCTCAGCTTAGCACAACACAGGCCTGAGATTGAGATGTAGCATACAGAGCTCCTCATGCAGCTTCAGCTCCTTTTCTAAGCTCAGTCAGGTCCTCGGCAGGATGTAGGTCCCAGGGCTAGAGCTGGAAGCTGCTCCATCATGTTGAACTTCAGCTGGTGATGTCTCAGCTGCCAGGGCTTGCTTGGTCACTTTCTTTTGTAATATAAAACAGTCACCTGATATAATGTGGTGGGGGGGGGCATGCGCATACACTTACATTCTCCATCAGGAACAGTCCTGGTGGTATCGGGGCTCTCAGCTCTGAGCTGTTACATCCTACCTCGCTGTCCATCTCACCAACCCAACACCGATGCGAACTGGAGAGAAGAATTGGAGGTGAGCTCAGCCTCTCCCAGCCCTCCTGTTGCTCATGCAGCCAAAGTGATCTCATTCCAAAGTAGCTGATGTTTTAGTTTAGTTTGTACTGGTGCCTGTTAGCAGTACTGCCTTCCTTCTGGGGAGTTGCCCTGCCCGTGTACCTGCTGGTGACCTGTTTGTTGAGGCTTCAACCCAGTTTCCTTCACATCATGACAGTCCCACCTGATGGCCATGTCCACCAGGGATGCCACCAGAAAAGGGTGCCCTCCAGGTCACAGTCTCAATCTGCTTCTCATAGATGGTGACAGATCTCTCTAGACACTTGAGCATGACCATCGTATTACTTTCTTGCATTTCATATTTAAGACCCCAGGCACTGTTAAGTTTATGTTACAAATATTCTTCCAGACCTTCTCTCCTCTTCCATCTCTCTGCTGCTGATCTAAGTCCAACTCATCACTTGTCTATATATTTGCTGTCACTTGCTGTCCAGCTTGTTTTCTCTGTAGTACAAATGTCTCTCTAGTGTTTAGATAGGACCATATAGAGCTTTTACTGCAAGCTGTCAATGTCTTCTCAGTTCCAGTCATCTCTGTGCCACTGTCTTCCTTCCCAGATGTCCAGGTCCACGAAGCCCTGGACTCCACCTCCAGACCAGCTGCTCACTTCTTTCCCTGTGTGTCTCTTGTGTTTCATGTAAGGACAAGGATAGTTACCTTCCATCCGGCCCACCTTGTACAGGTCATGGCACAAAGACTCACTTTATCATTTTCATATACTTGTAAACATGTTCTGGCTCTGAGTGTCTGTATTTGAGTCTTTTGTTCTTATTTAAAAGAATAAGATAATTTACTGAGGTGACTTCACTACTAACTTGCTGTATGCTAGAAAATATATCTTAGTGCAACAGGAATTAGATTTTGAAGCAGAATTTAATGAGGAGAGAGATAGTTTTATTTGCTATTAGGAAAAGATGAGTATTTATGCAAGGAGCACTTCCTATACATTTTTATTTTTGTTTTCATCAAAATACCTATAGCTACTGTACAAATGTGTGCAATGAATGTGCACTCAGTGGTTTTCTCCCCATCAGGACATGATACCTGACACTGTAGTTTAACTGCAATGGTTTATTTTCACTAATAGATTTAGGATATTCAGTCTGTGGTCTGATGGCTCTAGGTCAGCACCATGATGGTGGATGGGCACAACGAAGGAAAGTTTCTCACTTCACACTGCAGGGAGCAGAGAGAGTGACAGGAGGTTCCCTGGGACAAGAACACACCCTTCCAGATCACTGACCCCCTCTAGGATCTCCTCTCCCCAACATGCCTCCCTCCTAGATGCAAAACTGGGCTATAAACTCAGCAGAAGATGAATCCACTAGTGAATACAGTACCTCCATGATACAGTCACACTCTCAAAGCTCCACCCCTGAACACAGGAGAGTTCTGGGCACATTTCAGATCTGAACCATAGTGGTATAGTTATCATCTCACACATACACTGCAAATGTCATCAAAATATTTACTCATGGAATCACGTTTGAATGTTATAAACTTCATAGTTTGCAAAGTGTCCCCAAGCATGTCTTCTACTTACCAATGATCATGTGAGTTTAGTTGTTCTACTGTTTTGTAAAGATTAAGCTAACAAAAGTCATTGTTGTAAGTAATCTATTCATGAGATTCAACTAGCAAATGTTAGAATTTGTACTCAGTTCTAGAGCTTTCTGTATGACATTTCTGGGGAGTTCTTACATCGCTTGTGAAAGATTCTTAATCATTTGTCAACATGAGTTCAGCCTGTAGCTTTTCCCAGACAATACTGAACCCGCCAGTGGTACATCATGACCCAAGTGGGATAGATATCTCTTTCTCTCCATGGCGAATGACCTCACTTCTGACCCTTTGCATCCTTGTGTCCCACAAGCTCAGCTTTACACCATCACCATGGAGAAACCCAGCCCTCTTTGCTTCACAGTCTGGCACTAAGCTCTGCACATAACCAGGTCTTCTGCTGCAATGTCTCAGAGACCATAGCATCTTGAAGGGAAGAGGTGGGACAGGTCAGGAGAGGAGAACCTGGGACGTCTCCTCCCAAGAATGCACAAGAAAGAACAGTGATTTTTCAGCCTAGAGTTTATGAGATGAGTTATTCCTATCACTTATTAGTGCTCAGAATTCATGTCATGCTCAAAGGAAGATCTTTTCTTTGCTTTTCCATCTCAAATAGCAACAGATACATGCAGTGTCTGTATGGACTATCTACTTCTTATACAAAAGTAAACACAACAGAGACATTTTGTGAAAGTATAAATTTCATAAAGTTGGGAAATTTCCATGTTTTAGACAGACACAATGAACCAAGAACATTGCCTGGTACATAGTAAGTGCTTGATATTTATATATATTTTAAATTAAACCAGTTCATCTCCCATGTATATAATCAATGCTGATTTTCACTCTAATTATTCCATGGGAAGCTGGCAAAATAAATTCACACCAGTGGCATATGCTTTACAGAAATCTTCCTTCATGGCCATTGTTGTTAGTGCATATCAAGACCAGAAGAAGAGCCAAAACCATCTCCACTTTGTAGATGATGTGACTGAGATGCACAGTTCCTATGTCTAGGAAATAAATACCGGACTAAGTGTAGGAACAGGACACACACCAAGAACCACGACATAAGAAATGCACAGACACAGGGCCCCAAGAGCACAGCATCATTCACACTGCACCGGTGAATCCGATTTCCACCCCAACTTCTTGCCTTCGATAGCAATAAAATGCAAATCTTTCCCTTTATTCAGAACCAACATGAATTTTCCTGGCTTCACTGAAAAGCTGAGCTCCTTAACCTACCATAGCCTCCTGAGCTTTTGGTCCCAGGTTGAAAGAAATTTGCTCTTTCACAGCCCGATTCCCTGCCCCTACCCCCTGGCTTGCATCTCCTTCAAGGGAAGGACTCCCTTTGAAGTCAGACTCTGAAGCCTGGTGCTCCAGAATCGCTCTCATTACCATGGAGGAGGGTTCACAGACACCAGCCTGGCCTGAGTCGCCCGGTGGCGAGTCAGGTGTGCAATCAGGAAGTCGCCTTGGAGTTCTCCCTCCCTAGCAGGTCTTTTAACCATCTTCATCAGTAGGAAGTCCAACTTCTAATGTGAAAACCTAAGCAGAAGAAATATTTGAGAAATTTCGGTTGCAGTGAGATAGCGTTTGAGAATCTACAAGCCTCTAATTGCAGTGGACATTGTTGTAGCCACGTGAAACCCCAGGTGAAGCAGGACACTGTTCTGAGATACCCAATGCATTCCAAGTGTGCAGAAAAAAAGACACAAAGAACAGCACTGCCATGAAGAACAGTAGCAGTAAGAGATATGTATAATTATAGGTTGCAAAAATGCAGCCTGAAATGAAGTCGTTGCAAGCTAAAGTCATGGGGCAGATGTACATATTTTCTTTTCCTTTACTGCATAATTTCATCAATCATTATGCGCCTCTCAGAGTTTACACTCCACATTCATAGATTTCGATTGTCACCAGTAGAAATAGACCTACTACCTTTAATGTGCATAGAAGAAAATCATATTTCTGGCAAATAAATCAATCCTATTGCACAGTAGTTTAAATTTAATCACAAAGACAGCTGTCATAAAACTACACTGACACTAACATTTCTTTTTCTCAAATCAAAATCACTGTAAAACCAAAGAGAATCTGATTCAATTAGAATATTTTTGTTGGAAAGTTGGATGGAAAAATGTCCCATCAAAGGCCATAAAGGATCTGGATTAGAGTAGGAACTAAAAGTAACTGAACATTTTCCAATTTTTTTCTTTTCTTCCACTGAAACTAATAATGATTGTAGTGCATAATTAGACTCCATGTTTCCCCACAGTTCTGTGAGTAGAATTTACAGTTACAACATAAGCGACCTCTTGGAGAAAGGAGCATTTATTTAACCTACCTGGATGTCTTGAAATATGTATTTACCACAGCTGTTCCTTTGTGCTAAACTCATCGCACTGTGCGGCTTCCATGTAACCCACCACTGATCTGCAGTAACAAAGTCTCTCCTTAATTAGTACCGTCCAATCCCTTTTCACATTTCTACAGAACACACACTGTGAACTGTTTAATGGACTACTATTTAGAAAAGTGGCAAAGAGCACACCAAAAAGGAAAAGAAAGAAAGAAAAGACTTAAGTGAAATTAAAAACTAGCAGTGTCAAGGAAAAAAACATTGAGAAATAAGATGTGTTTTAGAATGTGCTTCCCTAGCATTTTACAGTAGAGATGGACAGTGCCCCAATTACTGCCAATTACAGAGAGAGAGAGAGAGAGAGAGAGAGAGAGAGAGAGAAAGAGAGATTCATTACCTTTATCACCCCAAACTGTCTATCAGTGAAAGTGCTTTTCCGAGGAACCTGCGTGGAGTGGGAAGGAATAAACAAAGAAGTGAGAGGAGTAAATGGGCCACAAATTACCACAAACACACTGTGACTCGGTGCAAACTATGCATTTCTCTCCTCATTAATTGTGTCTTGCTCGGAATGAGCGGCTGAGTCCAAACCTAATCAAGTCCCACAGCTAACAACTGACTTGACTGCTGGGCTGGGCACTACCTCCCAGCTACTGCGAGATACATTCAGAAATAAAATGAGTTAAAATAATGTTCATTCTGCTCTCTTTTCTGTGCTCAGATGATCTGAAAGCCACCAAGGCCTGCAGAAACAATCCATCTTTCTGTTGGGAACGAAGGCTCCATGCCGCTGCCCGTCAGGCCTGCCTTCAGTGCCATCCAGCACGTGTGTAATCGCTGTGTCTTGGGCACTGGCTGTTCCCACGCATGTCTGATTCCCACTGCACACTGACTCATAGTCAAACAGAAGTGGTGTTAGGAAGAGCCAGGGGAGGGAGGAGGGCTGGGAAGAAAGACCTTCAGATTGGTGTGACTGGCTTCAAGAGCAGGCTGTACTTGCCAAGTGTTTTTAAGAAGTCCTTTCTTAGTCTTGTATTTCAAAAGAAGAATTAATTTCAAGACTCTGAAATTTCACATGAATGTTCCTCAAGGGCTGATTTTCCCCAAATAGACTGTACAGGAAAGAGAGTGAAAGGGAGACCTGGGTGACAAGTTTCATCCTATCAGGTGAGCCCAGGAAGTTCTAAACTGGAAGCCAGGGTTTGTGAAGGATCTGCTAGGTGGAGCACTCACTCTTAGATAGAGGAGCGAGCTCCAGACTATACCAAGTGTATCTTCCTGCTGGTGGCCCCTGAGCGAGTCTGGTCCCACCTTCTGCATGCAGTTTTGGCTCCCTAAGCCTTTGTTACAGCGACTGAGACATAGCGGCTCCTGAGCCCAGCTCAGCAGGTGCTTCTGTTCTAAGTGTCCAGCTCTCCTGCTATTGTGGGGTTCCGGTACCATGGGTCATCATGACTGGGCAGCTGCCATCTTGACAACAGTTTGCTCTTTGTGTCCTGCACAGCAGTGAGCATACGGTCTGGAGAACAAAGGGGCAAAAGTGGGCCAGCTGCAGGGTCCTTCCTGAGGGCTTCACCACTGTGCCTGGCTGCCTCCCCTGAGAGTTCAGGACACTCAGCGAAGCCCGGGGTTGGCAGGAGAGAGGTCTCCCAGGAGTCCCAGGTGATACCGACACTGCAGGTGTGAGGTCTCAGCAAGGCTGAGCTGTGCTTCCAAGGGCACAGAAGCAGGAAAGCGTTAGCCTGGTGTTGAAGACAAAACTTGAGCAAATTTAGTTTTAGATCTAGAACAGGAAAACAAGAAAAAAAATGGTTGGCTAACATTAGCTTACTTTGGGGTACTTTCTTCTCAGGGTAAAGCAGAACGAGGTCATTGCGCTAACTCGGGTTAACATTGTGAAATGTCGACTCTGCACAGCGGCCTTGTGCACAGAGGCCGGGCTGGTCTCTTGGGGCCTCGTCACCGGGCTCGGTCCAGGATGACGGCTCCCATCACTCTTGTTTAACACTAGGAAGTAGATGAGATTTGTTGGGCGGAATAAAACATACACATTACTTAATGAAATTCTAATGACTTGGAATTAGATCTCACTTTGAGGCGCCCTTTGATGTGGCATGTTGAATTCCATTATATTTCCACACAGATCTTGCATCAGAATTCTCTGTCAGTGAGAGAGTTCTTAGAGTTGTGGAGCCACAATGTCACCAGGTGCTACTTACTGCAGGGCAACGAGTGGGGAGTGGGGGGCATCAATCAGGGACCTTACAAGACTTGTCCACATCTCGCCGTGGAGAGCATCGATTTTGGAACAACATCTAATAGATCTAACTGGATATTAAACTAAAAATCTGTGTGCACCTCAACACGCTGTGATAAATTTAAACCAACTTCCTTCCTGCAGGATTTCTCAGGAACTTGATATTTCTCATGTGCTGAGCAAATTCAAGAAGAAAGAGAATTTTTCAAATTCATTTGGTTGCAGGAACCTCCATTCGAAGGACAGCATAAAATGAGGCTCCACTGAGAGTTCCTTGGAAAACACTAATCTGAATTTCAGAAAAAGATTAATGATATATTGTTAAAAAAATGTATTCTACTTAACACACGTTTTCAATTTTATAACCTGGGTCTTTAAGTAGAGGTCTTAGTAACTGGAGAAGGGAGAAGATCTTTTACATATGACATGGAGAATGTAGTATGATGAATTTTCCTTTAAATTGCCGAAAATTAATCAATCATCTAAAAACGAGGACATTTCTCACAGTGACTATTGTGGATATTGTAACAAATATGCTTTAAGAAGTTACTATTAAAATAGTCTTTCAAAATCAAAGTTAGAAAAAGAACAGCTAGATGTGCAGTGGGCGAAATGTCCAGTGAAGAATCACGGGCCCCAGAGCAGTACATTCCATGTTTGACCATCGGACACAGCCTGCTGGAGTCCGTAACTCTAACATCCGAGTCTCTGTACAGATCTGAAATGCAAACTATACAGCGAGATGCGCCAGAGAGCAAGCCCGGAAGTGCTCTGTCTGGACAATCGGCGGAGATGAGGTCTGAACAGGCCTCGAAGTACTTTTCATAAGAATCTTCTACCTATACAATTTAAGAAAAAACAATAGGACTTGCTCAGAGCTTTGTTTTTTGCAAAAAGATTTTCCTGGCATTTTCAGTCATTGAGGGCCCTTCCTTGCCAACTGTGTTAAGCGGTGAAATGCTCAATGATGGAAGAGCAATGTCTGATAACAGAGGCTACTTCCTGTATCTCTTGATTACCTAACAACTCGATATGGCCGTGTAGAAAATATTTCAAATGCATTCATTTAACAGAAAAAGGGACTCAGTCCAACAGGATAAAAATGTATGTCAGCACCATTCCACGCAACAAATCTGAAGTCTTATCTCTAGGAATCTTTCTGTGGCCCATTGGTTTCCTCACCTTGATCTTTCTCTCACCTTCACTGGACCACCGAGCCTGACCTGAAGTGTTACTACTGTAAAAAGCCCAAGCTTTGTAGAGGGGACGTCCAGTAATACAAGCCTCCCAGTGATCTGGGCCAGAGTTCCAAATATCACTGGCTATTTGGGGAACTTCATACCAAATAAAGGTATTTTGAATAACATCAACTCAGGCTAGAGCTGTCAGACAGCTCTGTGACTAATAATATTCTGAAGTTTGTAGCAATTCTCCTTGGAATTAGGTGCCAAAGGTGAAAAAAATCAATTACAGCCAATCTTACTGTATTTGTTCTCAAGTAATACATAGATATTTTGAGTAATCCTGAAATTTAGTGACACACAGCTGTAGATCTAGTGAGCTGAGCCATGCTGATTTTCATTATGCTCCCATTTAATTTTCTAATTAATCTCAGAAAACATTAATTAATTTTGTCTTTTCCACAGGCAGCCTGGCACCCTTGAGCCTGAAACATCACAAATATTGCTGGCCTCGAGCAGTCAGTGGTAATCAAAATTTCTAATTCGTTTGAGCAATCCAGAGCCTTTTTCCTTACTCGGCTCTCTGATATATACTTTCATGTTCTTTTAACCCTTTAATTTTAGATTTCATATGAATGTATGAGTCTAAAACGAATATATATCTCAGCCCACCTAGAAATGACAAGACAGAGATGAATATAGTAGAAATTGTGGTATGAAGGCAGAACTGAACTCTGTACTGGAGAAGTGTGCATTTATGTTCCAGAGGGATCATAAACCTGATGTTATTTAAGTATGGCATGGCCCTGCCCCCCACTCAGGTGCCCACAAAATCACCTCACTCACTGCACAGCCCCTGTGATGTTAACTCATAGTGAAGTGTGCATACAGAAAAATAAACACCAAAGCTAAAACCATTAGAACTGGTGGTGCTCTTATACTTTTTCACTATAGAAAGGTCGTGCATCTCACTCTCTTATTCTTTCTGCCTAAAATATTATGTAAATAAATAATGGAACAAAGGTGAACTCATTAAGCTACAGAGCCCATGTTTGAAAGCAAGGAGAGAAACTGTGTGAGACAAGGGATTTAAGAAACTCTTTAGTCTCACACATGCTGAACTGGTATATTTGTTATTTGGGGATAAAACCATATGACAAGATGTAACTTCAGGAAGGATGTCTGACCTCGCTCTCCTCACACACAGCAAACCATGGAGCTTTCTCCTGAGGGTGACGGCTTTGGACATTCAAGCTAAAGAGTAACCCTGACTTCTGGAGACTGGGACAGATGACAAGCTCTCAGAAGGATGCTGTTTTTGCTCTCTCTTCTTCAGCCCCACCACAGATCACTTGGTCCCACCCATGGGCCCGATTCACTACTCTCTTCCACATGAGCATTTATCACATTATTTCTTCACATTATTTTCGAAGCATAAAAACGTACTGAGTTGGTTGTTTCTTCAGGCTTGATTCTCTTGTGAAGATTTCCCTATATATATGTAAAGTTAGTACAACTTTTATGCTTGTATTGTTAATCAAGTATTTTAATAAGTGAATTCCTAGATTAGCAGAAAGTCCACATTAGAACCACAGAGAGGGAAAGGATCTTCTTCTACATTTACAAAAGTTATGTTTGAGCTGCCATGTAAACACATTATTTAAACATATATGGTGATTTGTCTCTGTTGACTTCAAAGGACATGTTAGCCTTTCTACACTTCGTAGTTCATGTATTGAAGAAATTATCACACTATCCTATTTAAATTTAAGATGCTCTTGAATTTTACTGTGAAATGTACATAAAAAGTATATCATGTACCTTTTTAAGCAGTGATAATGAACTGACATTTTCATACCCATGTCCAAGATGAGCAAAGTTCTGTCACTCCTTGGAAGCTTTCACTGTGGCTCTTAGGCACTGTGACAGCCCTTTGTGTTTTTACTCTAATGCTGTTTTTGTTCATGCATCTTCAAATTTCTTGTATTTCTCTTCCCTTAGTTAGAACTTGCTGTTGGCATAAGCGCTCTGAATTGTACTCCTTTTCCTCACAGCTGTGGTTCTGAGATTCATCCCTTTTACCACGTGAGCAACACAGATTCACTTTCATCACTTGAACTTATTGTGTGAATGTTGTTCCAGGAATGCATCCCTATTACTACCACCCAGTTTGGGTCATCCTTGTGCTTACTGCCCTGCACCGCAGCACTCAGGACTTTCTCCTGACTGTCTCCTGGCTCCCTATGCACTATTTTTGTAGGTTAAACACCTATGACTGGCACGGAAGGAGTGAGTTTGACACTAGTCTTAATGTCAAATGTTTCTCTGGGAAGCTTTCCCCTCCTGAGAGAGACAAACTTCAATACTTAGTGGTTTTTTAAGAAAATACTTGACAATTAAAATGTCTTCATTATAATTTGAGTTTTAATGGCTACAAATGAGCTTGGACATCATTTCTTTTGATTATAAGCTTTCATATTATCTCCCGAGAAATGAATTTTTATGACATTTATCCTTTATTTGAATTACTTTTTTACTTATTAATAGCTCTGAGAATTCTTTATTTATTCGGAATACAAGTCCTTCATCAATACTGTATTATAAATACTCCCAGTTTATTGCTTATCTTTTTAAATTCCTTTATAGTATCTAAATGAGCATAAGTTCTCAATATTAATGCCAATAAACATCCAATTTGTGTCCGTTAGATACAAACTTTTCTTTACTTCAAGATTTTTTTTTATTGTCCTCCTAAACATTTATGTTTTTGGATCTGCATTTAAGCCTTTAATTAAACTGGTATCAACTTCTGTGTGCCATTAAGCTAAGAATTCAATTTGATTTTTCTTATAATAACTGACTTGCAAGTTAACTTATTATTTTGTATAGTTACACAAATATTGACAGAAAACTTTCAATGCCTGGACTGGAGGCACCTGTGACCTGATTTGTCATGTGTAGTTCTGCATGAAGATGACAGATAAATCTGTTTTTCTTTGAAGTAGGTCAATTCATACCTTGTGTGCTTCTGGGGCTGTTTTGCTCTGAGGAAAAGGGAGTTTAGAATTGTTACATAGTGACAGTTCCTCCTACATACAACTTCCTGTTTTTACACACTGAATTAGACTGATGCATTACACTTGTGTTATTCTGTTATTAATAAAACTTGTGTTAAAGTAGATTTGGCCTGAAATTAACATAAAGACAGAATTTCCTGTCTCTTTTAAAATCGTGGATCTAATTTTTTCTTCTTCCTTAAGATACATTCTAATGAAGATATTTGTTTCAATTTTTATATTCCCTTTTTAATTCAGATTTAGCTCTTTTTAACTAGAGAATTGGTTCACTATTTATTGTAGTCACTCTTAATTTAGACTTATTTTTATTTTCGTATTTACTAAGTATCTTTTCATTCTCCCTACTCATCTTTCTTTTTTCTCTTTCACTTCATTTTTATATCTTTTGGATTTGGGGGTTTTGCTTTGTTACTTCTCCTCGTTACAACTTAGATTTATGTCCCCATGAATCTCATGTTCAGAGATAAGTTCATTCAAAACTGGTTGGCTACTGAAGTGAACAGGAGAGCGCTTTTGTGTTTCTTTTCTCTCTTTTTGGACACAATGTAGTGAAAGTTTGCCCCCCACCAAGCCATTCTGCCATGACACTTCTGCCTTGGTGTCAGGTGACAGGGGTGACTGCATGGAAGTGTGAGCCCACACGAGTCTCTGCTCCCTCCAGTCTGTGTGTTGGGGTTCCATCCCTCGTGTGGGGAGCAGTCAGCATACTCTGCCTTATTTGAAAGAAAACCCCTCCTCACCGCACATGACTACCAAGGAGAGGTGGGACTTTCACACCGTGGCTGGCGGTAAAGTTGCATTGTGCCCCATGGAGCCCGTCAGCCCCTTTGGTCTTCCATTTGCAGGTGGTAATGGTGAGTGGGGAAGGTGTGATCCTAGAGGGGCTACAGTCCTCCTACTGGACAGCACCTGGACAGAGCAGAGCTCAGAGGCTGAGGACTCGGAGCCTGCGGGGTAGGAGGAGCATGAGTGTGGCTGTGGCTGTAAAACCAGTGCAGTGGTGAGCGCCATCTCTCCGGGAACTCACTCTTCTGAATTCTGCAAGGAACCATGGGAACCCTGGCAGCTCCTCCATAACCGTACCCGGTTCAGTAGACTTTCCCATCTATCCTGAAGCATGAGGGGCAAAGGGAAAAATCTCAGAAAACACACAAAGACTGCTGGGCAGAGGGAAAGAGAAGTGGCCTGGGAGTAGCACGCAGAGGGAAATCACAGCCTCCTGGGCTGCAGCCACCAGCCCAGGCCGGTGCCGCAAACAGTGAGGGTTCTGCCCTTTTACCTGCACAGAAACCCTCCTTGGCGTGGAACCCTGTTCTGACCTGGGACAGTGGGGCCTTCTCTGATGTACAGCCCAGCACAGGGCTCCTCGCCCAGTCCCATGCCCCTCCTCCAGCCCCACCTGAGCGTCTCCAGGTCACCCCATTCCCGGTCTAACTTCCCCTTAATTTTCATAGACAACAGCATTAGTATATTTCTTAGATGATCAAATTTGCGATGATGGGTATTTTCTAAAGAACCCAAATTCATATATTGATTAATGCATACTTTTCTTACCAAAAGAAGTATCTGCCATAGATAGGTACAAAGAGCTTTAATAAGGTGAAAGAGGACAATGTTGAGATTGTAACAAAAAAGTAAGGAAACAAATTTTATGTATATGGGGGGGTGGTAGGGTGGGTAGGGCTATGGGAAAAATGAGAATTAAGTTGTGTCTTACACTGGTACAAATCCCCATTATGGAGTGCAATCATGATGTGTATATTTAATGTACCAATAAAGATTTAAAAAAAAGAGCTTCATAAGTATCTATGTTCTGAAAACCTATGGGGTGTTTGAAAAGTTACGCACAAACATTCTAAGAAAAACCACACCTATGCTGTCCTTTTCCATATTTTGGCAAAAGATATTTTTTTTTCTCATTCTAGATCCAGAGAAACTAGATGATCCCTGTGCCCCCTCTGCTTCACTCACTGTCTCCGGATGAACTCCCCAGCCTGTGTCCTGAAACTGAAGCCAGGCACCTGTCCCATCCATGACCTTCTTTAGAGAACTAGCTCCTTTCTCTGTCCTGGAAGGTCAGTTGGGCATTAGGAGGAGGACATAGAAAAGAGCACCCGATGCTGCCCATGTCCTGGAGGAAGGGATGGAGGTTTAGGACATGCTGGGTTGCCAGGGTATGCTGTGGACCCAGAAAGGCTTCATTACAGAAAGCCAGCCACCCAGCTTCCACACCAAGGCTGCTTCTCCTCTCTCTCTCTTTCCTTCAGAATAGAGGAAGTGCCCCCAGAAGGGAGGATTTCCCACTGGCCCAGCCTCCACATTGACTCTAGGCCACCTCCTTGCCCCCTTGTCCTCTCTAGGTATGTTGCTAGGATGGCTTGGGTTTGAACACCTGTCTCCCGAATTGGAGAAATTTACAAGATACCTCGTAAACACACAAAGAAGAAAAAAAACACACAATGAAGCTTCCCTGGCCTGGGAAGCTATGGAGATCAGGAGACATATTGACTCTTGTGGAAATGTAGAGAAAAGAGAATTTTAAAAGAAGGAGAAACTGGCCAGAGTAAAGTGAGGTAGAGATTAGGAAAGGCAGGAGGGAGCCCATGTGAGACTGCACTGCAACCCTGGGGAGGCTATGCCTCTGCAGGAGAAGCACCTTTGATCGTAGAGTGTGGATTCATGTACTTGACACGTGAGCAAGGCACTCAGCTCTCCACCTCTTTTTGCTCTGTTTGGGACTTGTGAGTTCCAGCCTGGGGCTCATGGGAAATAGTGCTCCTCACCTCCCATCTACAGGGATCAGAGATTCTGCTCTGTGACACGAGGTCTCTCCGATCTCTACTGTACTTTGATTTGAAGTTAGTGATGAGCTGCACACACACTCGTGGCCAACTAGTGCCCAGGACAAGGGAGATAAGGGACCTCCCGACTTTCTCCTGTTAGAGAAAAGTATGTGAGCAGCAGCGTCTGGAGTTCACTAACCAAGTGGAATTAATCAAGACCAGTGGCTCACCCAGGCTCTACGGGTTCTTCAATATCTGATCTTTTGGGGTTGTGAATGTTTTTCAAAACATGAAGCCGTATTTTCTTTGCTATTTTATGTTACCTTTAAAAATGTGGAATCAAAGACTTACATAATCACCAGCTCACAGCAAGTATGACATATTGGTCCAGAGTGATGACTGTGTCGCTTTCCACAAAACCCAGGCGTGTTTGGAGGAAGTGCAACCAGGGGAAGGAAAGGGGCCCAGGCACAGTAAGTGTGGCTCTCCACACACTGAGTGCACCCTAAAAGGAGCTTTGACACAGCTGCCCAAGACTGTTTGCATTCATGAAATCACCTCTGTGGCTCCAAGCCCAAACCAAACCTGTCCTGTTACCCTCTGAGTTTGGTGGAAGAGACCGTGGTGCTCTTTTGGTGTGTTAGATTTGCTCTGTTTCTTGCAGACAGAACTTGAGTGGGAGCCGCTGCACAGCTGCCAGCCCTGAGCCAGACAGGATTTCCACGGAGCTCGTGAGAGGCTTAGACAGCAAAGACACTGCACAGCAAGGGGAGATCCCAGCACAGAATATGAGAAGGGCTGCCTCCTACAGCATCCTCCTCTCGCCAACATCAGTCCTCATGCGCCGTCTATTTGGTTAATCTAGAAAAGGTCACTCGACCTATCAGATGATTTTTAAGAATATGACATTACCGAAATGATGTCAGGAGAGATTTATTTGAAATTATAATACTATTCAGAACATATAGAATATGTCAAATTCCAGCTTGTCCAAAATGTATAAGACGGACTTAGAGTCCCTTTTTTCCTACAGAAGCTTAGCACTTTCATGAAGTCATGAATATTTAGCTTCAATGTGGGAAATTCACACCATTACATGGAAAATAGATTCCTCTTAGGGGATCCTAGCCAAGTATTCAAAGGGCTTTCAGGCTTTGGAGGTGAAAGAGATACAGTTTGTCTTGCCATTGACACAGTGTAAGTCTCCTGGTTATCTTTTTCTTTCAATTCCACCCAGCAAAAGGCGTCCAGCTGTCAAACACACACCTTCTATCAGGGTAGTTTTCAACAAAGAAAGTGTTAGAGTCCGCCCGACAGAGCGAGCCTACGCTGTGTCTCCAGGCTCCTCTCAGCCAGATACAGATATGCGTGTGTGTGTGTGTGTGTGTGTGTGTGTGTGTGTGTGTGTGTGTGTGTGTAGAAGGGAGAGGGGGAGAGAGAGAGAGGGAGGGAGGGAGGGAGGGAGAGAGGGAGGGAGAGAGAGAGAGAGAGAGAGAGAGAGAGAGAGAGAGAGAGAGAGTTCTGTGTGATTAACAGTGACCCCATTTCTGCCTCCTTTTGCATCATGCCGAGCCAGGGCTGGAGACAGTGAAGTCTGCTGCTGCGTGTGCTATGGGTGGGGGGAGGGAATTTTAGTCTGATTTTGTCCCTCCAGTCACATGCTAAATAGATGGAAGATGGTCTGTCTGTGTCTGAGCTTCCACAGAGATGACATCAGGGTAGGAGTGTTTTGCTTACCCTCCCTTTTGAAGAATGAAGCAGGAATTGTGCACAAGGCCTGTGTGAACGTGCATGATTGCGAGTATGTGTGCAAATGAGTGTGTGTGGCTGTGTGGTTTCGTGGGGAACAAAGACATTAGAGTGATGCCTACGCTTACATCAGTGTGCAATGAATTATATCATAAGTTGTTATACTATAAGATGGTTTGTAGAAAGTAAATGCCATTGAATATGGAGTGTACGTTTTCTGAATTTAGACTGAGTGAGGGGCTTTTAGTTTCCTGAGAATGTTCAGGTTTGAATGTCTCAGAGCAACCGGACAATAAAAATTTATTCATTGATGCTACAATTTGGTGATATTTTAGGAGCCCATAGCCTTTTGGGGAGCTCTGATTTATACCTTTCCAATTGTGGAATTTTATGGCAGATCTTATTTTAATGACTCTAGCTGCTATTTTATTTTTTATTAAAGCAACAGAGGCACCTATGAGAGTGTGATGTCAGAGCTGAGCCTAGGCATGACATGCTCGATGACAATGTTTTCAGGAAAACTTGTTCCAAGGTTATCTTTCTACTCTGTAATTATCTACCTTATCCTCATTCGATATATGGTTCATGAGGCTTACTGTAGCCCATAGAAATTAGTCCAGGGTTTGCCCATTGTTAGAGAATCCCTATTTCCACCTCGTATCTCCTCTAGCCTTCTATGACCTTATGGATACTTGCAAATACTTGCTTTTAATTTTTTTTCTCTCTAATTCATCAATAGAAAACATAGATACTAGGGGTCACCTGTTGAGTATTTTTTAGAACCTCAGATATAAATTTTAAATTTAGATATAAATATATTTAAAATGAAGCACTAAACTAGGGTGAGAATACTTCTCACTCAGAGTGGCAGCATGGTGCAAGGAATCCTGAGCTCTGGGCAGAATCACCCACCGCACTGTCACAGCATTCTGACTCCTCTAGCTGACATCTCCAAATCTGTGCAAACTACCCCCACAGGCAAGTTCCAAAGGCTTCTGGAATACATTATCAGGTGTTCACAGCAATGACCCCACTCTCGGTACTAGCTCTTTGGGGTTGTCAGATTTCCTGTTGCTAGGACATGACGGCCAACATTCACAACTTATAGGAGGTGAAATTTAATTTGGTTCATCTGCTTAGGGGATTCCATGCATGGCTTCTGGGTCCACGGTGAACCTTATCATGTGTGCCACACGGGGCATGCTGCTCCTCTCTTTACACAAGCCAAGTTGCCTCTGCCTCACCCCAAAAGCCAAGCACTAGATGCAGTATTGGCACTTGCGATAAATGGGTGGATTTTGAGCCATTGTTTGGGCACTTGGTCTCCGAAAGGTTTGCCATCACTGGGGTGGTAAAATACAGCTACTGAGTTTATTCCTGGCAGTGGGGGATCTGATCAGGAGAACAGCATCAGAGATGGAGGAGAGAAGGGACGAGATAGTACTCAAGGCCCCATCTCCGTGATGAACCTATGCACACCCACAAGAGCACTTACCAACCACTTCAGTGGTGCCCAGGCCAATCAAACTGATACCATCAAGCTTAACCACCACAAAGGCATAAACGTAAATCCAGCATTCCACAGTTCTGGGCTCTAGAAGTACAGATCAGGGTGCTGGCAGGCTGTCTGTTGAGGGTGGTTTAGGCTCCTTCCCAAGCCTTTCTTTTCAGCTCTCTGACATGGGCTGTCTTCTCCATGTGTCCTTCCCATTGCCTTCTCTCAGGTACAAATGACACCCGTCATCTGAGTGGGTGCTAACCCTAAGGACCATGTTTTAACCTGACGTTTTTGTGATAACCCCATCCCCAAATAAGCCAGTGCTGAGCTTCTGAAGGTCCTAGGTCCAATATATTTCTGTTAGAAAAGCAGTTGAATTTATAACTCAGTACTTGTTTTTACTCCCCATCTTCAGATTGTATGAGTTCTTGCCTATAGGTACAGTGAATGTTTAAATTTTGAAGACTTTGTTACATAAAAGATATGTTGCCCTGAATCCCATGATAACACATCCCTCTTCCTCTTAGCCCAGAGGTCCTGTGGCCTCACCTCTTTCTGAAGCAGTTCTGGAAGTTCTCTTTCCTGAGTGTGTTTGTGAGATGTAATTGCTGCCCAGCACCATCCAACAGAAGGACACCTGTAAAGACACCATGCTGTGTTCTCACCCTCCTTATTCACAGAGCTTACATCATGTGACTTCCAACTCTTCCTAAAGTCAAAATGGTCAGTGTTGGGGATGGATTCAGGACATCACGGTGACACATCTGAAGTCCCTCATGAAAAGAAACTTCACTGTTAATGTCTTCTCATCCGACATCTTAGAGACACTCTGTTCTCTTTGACCCAGGCAATAAAATAATCATCTTAGGCAATGTTTACAAAGTAAATCAACATTACTCTTTACCAAATTCATTGAAATCACTTCATTTTAGGATGTTTTTAACTTTTAATTAAGTAAGTAAAGTAAGGGGCCCAACTGGGCTTTGTTAAATAAGTCACAGTACACATTAAGACTGGTATGGTCATTGTGCTAGTCCTGTAAGGCTTTAGCATACATTCACAATAAAAATAATAAATAGTACATGATTATCAGCCCAATAAATGTTTTACCAAAATAAGCTGCAGTAGATCCTCTGGACTGTGATTTTGTACTGCCTGTCACACATCTTCTTCTGTCCACTTCACTGGCAAAAGGAAAACATCACTATGATGATGATTTTTTTCAAAATACAAAGTGGTGATGAGCAGGTTTCAGGTAAAGGAAAACCCAGCCCCCTCACCCCCAAGTCTGTGGGCCTTGAAGGTCCCTGCTGCTCCACACCTGCTTTGGTTGGCAGGTGAACAGAGTGAGGCCAGGGCCAGCTCTGCCGTTCCTCTCCTCCAGCCTGGGCTCCGTGCATCTCCTGTTTTCTGTGAGCACTTATCCACTACCAATGTGGCTGGTGCTCAACATCAAGGAGCACTGCACGAAGCCATCTCGGCTCCGACGAGGCCTCATTTCTCCAACACCCCTCTCAGCATAGTTACAATCCACTAGTCGATAGCCACTAACTCTTCAGAGAAACTTTACTACTTTCCTGTAGCTTTTTGCTCTCTCCCAGACTATCATTCACAATTATGTATCCTTTATTTTTTCTTTTCCTTTGTCATGAGCTACATTTAAGGGTTAAGAATTGAGGTATGAAGTCTTGAAGGAATTCTCGCTACTTGCTACAATAACTCATTCTTGACCTTGGCTTTGACTGAAATATGTTGTTAGGAAGGAGATTGTCTTGTGCAGAATCTTTTTATTCCAGCCCACGTATTGGTACCGTGTTGCTCTGTATGAAAATGTTCCTTTGCTGTTCTGAAGCTAATGGCCTCTGCCACAGACTTGGGAGAGGCCCCAGCCTCGACCCTGGTGCCCTCTGACTCCCAGTATCCTGTGGACTCCTGAGTCTCCAACTCTCTCCATGGCATCAGTGCTGCTTTCACAGCATGCTTTGTGGCTGCACAGGCCTGAGATCCTCCATCAGAGCCATAGGTTCAGGGAAGAGAAGGCAGGGCCTGGCTTTGTGTGGCTCAGGCAAACCTCCTGTGTCCAGGGTGGGCACTGCAAAGCTGGTGCCCCAGACGCTGTTTACAGGAACCATTAGTAAAATCCAAAAGAGCAGATTCCCAAGAAGAACAACCAGTGTCTCACTAAAAAAAAGCATTGTCTGGATCCTTACTATTATTAAAAATATAGATAAGCTCATATCTGGGATGTCATTTATCATGGCTATAGCCCTAGATAGACAGCAATTGCACTGATTCCTAACAACTGAGGGAAAATATTTAAGATGAAAAAAAAGTACTATTCAATTTTCATTGTATGTGATCTGATCTGATTTGATTTTTTTTTTTCTTTTTTGGTGTCAGGAGAAAAGGTAAACAGAATAAAACTTCAGCAGTATGGGAACAATGATTATAGGTTTTAAGAATTTTATTTTAATATTAAAAAAGAAAAGAGTGTGAATAAACAGAATCTTTGAGAAACTGAGGTGGAGGACTATAGAGGACCCCAAGTGTGTAAAGTTAATGGGACACAAGGTATGGGTGCCTGACGGTGAGCCGTGCCTTTCAGAGGCAGTAAGTTTTTCACTAGCTCTCTGTGAGAGGGATTCACTGTATTTAGAAGAAACAATTTCTTCCAAATGTCTTTGGGGCACTGGAAGTTACATAAGAAGATTTACTTCGTTTTGAGATTTAGGTGATATACATCTAATCATAAAATGAACAATTTCAGTATCACAAGCTGAATTCATTGAAATGATTATCTCCGTGGAAGAAATGAACAGAAAGGGTGGGAAATCATGGCAAATGTTTGGCTTCATTTTCCTCTACTTTTCAGCAATTTGAGGTTTTGTTTATGTGTGACCTTGATTTCTCTAGGGAAGAAATCAGAAACATATGGGAAAATTAATTTAAAGAAGCAACACAAACCAATAACTGTGAGAAGAAATAACAGCTTTAATGAACACAGAAGAAGACGGGCAATGCAGGCTTCACAGTGAAGCTCAGCCTGAGTGCGGATCTGACCCTGTATGGTGATGTCAGGGAGTCCAACGCTCATGTGGATCGTGCCCTTGTGTCTGCAAAACATCTGGGCTCTCCATAGTTTCTTATTTATGGTCATAACATGGTTGTGATGAGTTGGGACTTGGGTGAAATAATTAAATCTGACTCTATATCCGGCTCAGAATTCTAGAACCAGGCTTCTGTGGGAGTCAGTGAAATTCAAGAAGTAATTCTCCATGGAGAAGACTTAAAATACAAATGCACGAAGGTTACAGTTAATTAACTTTCTACTGTGCATATTTTTATTTGACAAGCTGACTATATATTTTTAAATTAATGCTACATATGTTGATATATATATATATATATATATTTTTTTTTTTTTTTCTTTTACAAATAGTTGAATTGGGCTTTAAGCCATGGAGTACATTTTGGGAAACTGAAATAATAGTCAAGAAGTAGAAATCTGGAAAATAACTATATTTCCACTAGTTTTCAAATTTGAAAGACCAAATTCTTTAAATTTGTGATCCTGGGTGTTAAATTTCTGGTTGCATTGTGTTGGTGAGTGGACAGGACTTGGTGACTGGATGGGACTCTTCTCCACCCTCAGCAAAGTCACCGGTGACCGCAGATCCACTACGTGGCTCCGCACCTGAGTCTCAGCCTCATTTGCACACTTCGTGGTGATACTGTGCTCAGCCTGCTATGGGGTCTTCACTGTCCATATAGCTCGGTCTAGAAATGCAGCACACATGGCCGAGTCACATGGGGAGCAACACGGCTGGGAAGATGAAGCTGGGTTTGCAGTGACTGGACATCATCGCCCAGCACGGACAGTCCCCTCCTCCAGCCCTTTGCCTGTTCTGCACAAGTGTCACATGTGTGACAGGAGGCAGTAAGCACAGGCCTGTGCTGTGGAGCAAAGCAAATGTGATCAGATCACTTGGGGCCTGAGCCCATGACCTTGGCGTGATTAGTATGGGGCTAACAAACTAACTGGAAGCAGGCACATATTACCAGATAGCTCTCATACACAGTGAGTTGTTTTTTTAGTGCTGGTTATGAAAAATCAAGTGGGGGGATCTGTGAAATCTATCAAGCATGCAGGCATTTGGGCCCACTGGTCCTTTGTCTAGGTTCTGAGACAGCCTTTGGTTTCAGTCTTGTGCTCCTGGCTAAGTATGTAAATATTCACAAACAAGTGAAGACGTGGAACAAGGCCTCTTGCAGGCCTGTGCTTCTCTCCTGACGTGATGAAGGTGGAGAGCTCTGGCTGTATGCTGTGGAGTGACCAGGGCACTGCCAACCTCTCGTTTCCATTAGCCTTCTCAACTTTAATGTGAAGAAACAGCAGATGGAGTAACAGCCAGGCACCCATGGGTGTCACATAAGACAATGTGAAACCCCACGGCCTGGGATTGGAAGCCTGAGATTTCCTCACAGTGCCCAGAATGACACGTAATTTACAAGTCAGAATTTTCTAGACTCTTCAGTTCTCAAGCAGATGAGGAGGAGGCACAGAAATGATGCTTTCCTTTCTTCTCCTGGGACCCTGGGTTGTGTGGAGCGTGGTAGATACCATCCCCTATGAGACAGAACCTTAAGTGAGAGCTGATGTGCTGCTAATGGTGCATAATGGCTTTATTTGTGTTTCGATCAGCTCCACACACTAGAATATGAAGTGCTAGAAAGAGCTAAAAGTAGCTCTTTCCTACATAGGTCATTTCCACCAGGAAGCTGGAGGGGGACCATCTTCCTGTGTCTGGGAGAGAAGATTTAGACTTGTGGGATTGCTCCGTGATCTCCTATGAAAAGCAATTGCTTTCTCATCGCCAGGCATTTCTGAATCCAAGTTAGAAAGGGAAAAAAAATCAAAAAACGCTTGCCATATTCATAGTACCATTTGCCTTGACAGGAAAAACAACAGCCTCTAGCCTCCTCAGCTTATTCCTCATCAGTGAACTCTTCCCCAAACAAGACACTGCACATCAGCCATTTGGGATCCTTTCCATCATGTTGTAACGAGCTCGTCTCCGCCGTTTGTATCACTGAGAGATGTACCGCAGCCAAGAGCAGGGAGCTGGTAATCTGGGCGCCCACAGTTGTGATGAGGCTTCTTCAGTGTAATCGTCCAAATCAAATATTTGGCTGCGCTTCTTCAGATGCGACGTCTCATATTGTCACTGTGGTGCTGGCACAGGAGGGAGCTGGCACTCGAGAGAGGCACCAGGGAGGGGTGCGAGGGAAGGGGAGAGGCACAGAGTCCTCTGGAGTGTCCTCCCCCTGCCACGCACCAGTCTTGGCTCTTTGTGCTTTCGGCTGACCACCTCGGGTGGCTGCAAAGCCTGGAAAGGGGCCAAAGCTGCGCAGAGCTGGTGAGAAGGGTGGCAAAGCACGAGGCAGGTGTGGAGGCTGCACTTGCAGGACATAGCCAGCGTCCAGAGACTGCCTGTGGTGCTGCATGCCACCCTCTGTCTGACCTGTTTGTGGGCCACTCTTAATGTTGGTGACGTGGCGACAGTGTATGCACGCATACCTCCTGCCACCGCTAGGTCTGTCAGCTCCTCGGGTCCATGGCCAGCAGCCCAGTGAGCTAAGAGATCCTTGGGCTGGATGCCTCCATGGTACTTGGAAGCCAGGCTGAGGGCTCAGCTCTGTGTGCTCCCATCGACCTTTGTCAGGCAATGTTTACTGCTGTTCACAGAAGCATTGGGTCTTTTATTACAAATGCTTCACTGCAAAAGCTTTGTGGCCATCTCCAAAACTTTCCATAAAGACACTTGTTTGTTTGTTTGGAAGGATGACTGATGATGTGAACACGGTTCCCCCAACACCCCTCAGCCCCTACACCCCTCAGCCCCTCCACTCTCTGTGACCACCTTGGGTGGACCAGGCAGGAATATGTCTCCCTAGAAGCTTAGCTCACCTTGGTCCTTCGGTGCTCCACCTCCTGGCTCCACCTGCCTGGAAGCCCTAGAGCCTCTCTTAGTCTTCAGCCCAGTCCATGTGGCCTTTAGTCCATCAGTGACCTTCGTGAGTGGCTAAGCTGGAGTTCAGGGCATCACCCTGCAGTGGACACCCGACTCCTTAGTTCTTGCTCTAGGCTTCACTACTTCTTTGATCAACCTTCCGATACTGTGCTGATGTCTGCCTATTTCCTTGTCAAATGCTTCTGATTTGTTAATTTTCTCTCTGGACCACCTAAATCTCCAAGTGTCCTTTACATTGTACCTGCGCATACACATGGCCAATTTTTACATCTGGGTTTATCTCAGGACTCCCTCATCCTAATGTCATTTTCCACACAGAGAAAGGCTAAAAAGTGCCTCAAACACAGTAAGTTACACTAGTTCTTGGAACAAAGTCAGATTACAATAATTCTTCAAAGTATATGGTTTTAGTCTTCTCTAAGCAGGAGAATGAAATGCATGGTAGGTCCTTAAGCAGATAAATGAAACAAGGCAAAGAGCATTTAAGAAGAATCATTTATAATGCTGTGAAGAATAGATTGAAAATAGGATAATGTAACAGAGACCAGTGAAGTATTATTTCATGAAAGACTGAAGAAAACAGCAGGTGGGATTGGAAAGAAAGGAAATCCTGAGACCTGTGTCAGAGGATGGAGTGGTGACCATTCTTTCTGGACCCCTCATCTTGGCTCATTCAGCAATTCAGTGCACAGCTGTTGAGCATAGTTGTTATGGACTGAACTATGTCCCCTTAATCTGTGTATCAGAATCTCAATCTCCAGTAACTCCAGAAATCAGACGGTAGCAGATATAAGTAACAAGGACAATGGTTGTACGCAGTAAAGCAAATTACTAGTCTAATATCCCCACTGTCCTTATACAAAGGGAAATTGGGGTGCAGACAGATATGCATAGTGGAAAGAGCATGTGAAAAGATCAGGGACAAGACTGTCACATGGAAACCAAAAAGAGGCGGGGGGTAGATCATGCCTTCACATTTCTCAGAGAGAGCCAATGCTGCTGGTACCTTGACCACAGACTTCTTATCTACTGAATCAGTAGTTCTATAAACCTCTCTGCTGGAGTTTCCCAGGGAGTGAGACTTTGCCACAGCCCCTCACAAACTGCACAACAAGACAGTGACAGGCACTGTTCCAGAAACGGGGAACAGAGGAGGGCAGCGCTGTTCTCTGCACTAAAGAGCAACTTGATTCAGTGTACAAACAAATGAAAACACACACAGATGAGTTTTGCTTCCAAAGAATGACAGGATATCACTTGGAGACATGAAGGAGGTCCCACATGGAGAGAAGACATTCAATCAGGAAGGTGAAGGATGGTGGAAATGCATGAGAAGCTGAAGTTGAGGGCATTCCCAGTGGACTAGAGTGCATGGGGCCTGCAATGGCAAACCACTGGGGCACCCAGGGCCCAGTGAGAGTGGGCGGGAGCTAAGAAACAAGGTTGGATATGTAAAGTCCACAGCAAGGCAGTGAGGCTGAGGAGGTAGGATTTTCCTTTGCAGATGAATCAGGAAGAGTTCACATTTTGAAATTGGGTCAGTGACAAATGATTTGATAGTTTTGAGGGCAACTTTGCCCATATATAAAAGACAGCAGTGTGAGAGGGAGGTAGGCTGGTCAGATGTCCACATGAGAGATTATTAGGCAAGGGCCAGAGCAATTCTGAGGGGTAAGGGAGGAAAGGCAGGGACCCAAGGGTATTTTGAATATATTACTTTGAGTTTGTAATCACAGAAGAGAGCAGGTATGATTGGAAGATAATTTTAAATTGACCTTAAAGTCAGAGGACTTACTGTAATACTTGGCAAATAGCAGATGCCTGGTGAAGGTTAATTATTCATGTGGGTCTCAGTTTGCCCAGGTAGGACCTGAACTGCAAATACAAGCATTGGGATGGTTATATTCAGTGGAAAAATTGGGCAGGGGGAGACTGATTTGTTCCTGTCCTCTGTCAGAATGTTGAGTGTTCTCTGCTGGAGATTGGCCAGGGGTAGGGTTTTTCTTTAAATCAAAATACATTGTCAGAACTATTTTGAGAATGAGTAGAAAGCACATATTGCAGTGCTAAGAATATTCTGACCTATAGCTGCTTTTCACAAAAACAGAGAAACAAGCAGGAAACAACAACAGATAATTTCTATGACACATAATTTATCCCAATAGCATTTTAATTTTTTTTAAACCACACAGTTCATTTTAAAAAGCTGTCCTATTCAAATCTTGGATACCAAACCTTAACATACATATCATGCATACAGAAAAACCACCCAGCCAAATAAGAAAGAGGCAAAACTCCAAAGTAAATGCAAAAAATCTGATTGAGAAGAATTGTGGAAATCCTTGCCACAAAATTTTCAAATGCCCACTTCTCCCCTCCAGTACTGGCACAACTTTGGTACCATCTTACTTCAGACAGCAGTTATCCACATCTCCAGATCCCATACCCATTGAAGGATCTCTGGTCTACCTTGCTTAGTCACACTTTTCTAAGTATCTGCCTCTCAACACATTTTTTTTCCCAGCCATCTCCTGGCTCCCTACCTATAATCTGTACATAACCATATAAGGATCGATTTCTTTCTAGCATGTTGCACAATTCTAGATATGCCATGTCCACATCCCCACTTCACTCAGGCAATCTAGCTCTTGATTTCTTGACAGTATCAAACTTGTATCTAGCAGAGTCCTTGACAGAAGACTTGAGTCTGAAATAGTGGTCATTCCTAACCTTTCCCTGTTCAAACATTCAGTCACTTTTGTCACTATTGACCACAGCATCTTTTTGAATCATTTTCTGTGTCACTGTAAGTTTCTCCAATGGTTCCCTTTGAAGTCTTTTTCTGACCTTTCCCTTTGGCTAGCCCTCAGATCATGGCTCCCTAAGCTCTACAAGGAATAAAAAAAATATGGATTATCTCCCCCACCCCTTGTACTTTCCTTTTGTAGGTGTAATGAGAACCAACTTTTCCTGAGATGATACCCTTGAGATCCCAGCTTGAGTCAGCAGTTAGTATTCACCACTTCCACCCCTGAGTTGGGTCTTCATTCATCCCACAATTCCTTTCCAGGGCACTCATTACCAAGGGGCTTTACTGGAAGTTGGGAGGCTCTTGCACAGTTTTAGAAGTGCTCTATAGACAGTATTCATTCATTGCTTATTTAATTAAGAATGATCAACTTGTATTTTGCTTACCTATATTGCTTACTCATGTATAATATTTCTTTAAAGTGTTCAAAAATATCTTATTGTAGAATTTTGATCTATCAAGCACAATGAAATGCATGCATTTCACTTTCTCTTTCTTTAGAGATTAACAGCTTAGCTGCCTACTGGGTCCTGGGACTTTCCTGTGAAAAGTTCTGCTAGTGACTGCAAGATAGAGAAAGTGTGTTTTTTTTCTTGGATGCAAATGACAGTGATTCTAGTATTTCTCTTTTAAAGAAAAAACTGTTGGTCTGAAAAGAGAGAAGTAAAGTGCAAGCCAAGTAGTTTTTATTTCTTCTACTTAATTGTTGAAGTTGTATAATAATTCACAACTAAGAAGCTCTTCCTTGCCCATTTAATAAGCCATTATCATACTTGTCCCTGAGCTACTTGATGTATATGCTCTTCATTTGTGTGTGTGGGTGTGTGCATGCACGCCTGTGTGTGCATGTGCGCTCACCATTGGTTAAAGATTTGTCTCTCTTTCTGTTTAGAGTTTAATTTTTTCATCTCACCAAATGCAAGTATCTCTGCAGGTCTTACAGGACAAGTCACCAGCTCTTTGGCTTTTGTGTCTCTCTCTAACGCTAGATGTGAGAATTTTCAAAGCCTTTTGCTCTATGTCATGTTTTTAAAAAATTTTTAAATCTTTATTGGTAATTTATGAATACACATCATAATTGCATTCAACATTGAGAGTTTGTACCAGAATATGACATGATTTGATTCTCATTTTTTTCCCTCCTCCCCTGCAACCTCCCACCATCTATACACACAATCTTTGTTTTGTTTTTTCTTTATTATTACCACATTTGTTTTCCATTTGTTATTTATCCTTACACTCTCTTTCCTTTTAAATATTTTCTACTTCACTAAATCAACTATACATACTACAACTCAGTTACAACTTCATTTTCTCATACCAGAGAAAGGTTACGATTTCATTTTTTATATTATTATACTTCTCCGCTTTCTCTATTTTAATACTCCCACTTTAAATATGATCCAAGGACTTCCTGATATGAATTGAAATATCATCAAATATCATTGTTGATGATGAGATTAATATTGACTATATCATTGCAATTTATCAATACAATTTTCCGCGAAGTTATGACTTACTTAATAATGCATTTTACTTCTTGTATCTTTTATTTTTTCACTTTCTATGTTTAAGTGGTTTTAGTTTTCTCTGCATTGTTCTCATCTTTCTTTTTGCACACAGGAGGGATTACTGTATAGCTGGGACACTTTTCATATTTTGTGTTACTATTATTTTAATGGCACTAAATAAGCTTCTTTTATTTATTCTACTTTAACACAGTGCTTGTATCACTTACCAGAAAAAGTCATGGTCTTATATTTTAAGTCAGTTATACTTTCCCATTTGTGTTATCTTTATGGATTTGAACTCTCTCTTTAATTAAATGCCACCTACCATTTTATTGATATTATTGACATTATTTAGTGAATATTCATGTGCCTTTGCCAAGTACTTTTTCTTCTCCATATCTCTTTGCCTATAGGCTCATTTCCCTTTGCACACAGACCCTCTTTGGTGTCTCCGTGTCTGATTTGGAGAGGGGTTGCTAGAAAGAGTGCTCTGTGTCCTCTTGTCTGAAAGTATCCTTCTGCCTACGATTTCTGAGGAGTTATTTCCTAGGTGTGGAATCCCAGTGCAGCAATCTTTTCATGTTTGCCAGCTTCCATCCTCACTACTGCTACTGAGACAGTGACACAATTGTGTTAAACCCACCTGTGCTCGAATCTGCTGCCTTGAAAATATTTGTCACTGAATTCCTATGGATTTGCTTTTTTGTTTGCTTGTCTGCTTCTGCTCTTGAAAATCTAGTCAATTTGTGTCTGGATTTCTTTTTTTCTTAGAGTTTATAACACTTTGGAATATATGACCTGATGTCTGACGTTGGTTTTTTTTTTTTTTATTGGAATCTTTACTGGTACATTACATATACATAGCATGATTGCACTCCACCATGAGAATTTGTACCAGTATGTGACACAACTTAATTCTCATTTTTCCCCATAGCCCTACCCACCACATTGCTTTTAAATACTCTCAATATCTCTTTAAAGGTTGTTTCTACTCACTTCTCTCATGTTTTTGACAACTCCAAAAACACAGGTGTTATGTTACAAAGGTTCAACATGATATTCATATCTAAATGTCTATGGCTATAAATATATTAATGTCCATTAAAATATAAATATCTACATATTTATTTTGCCTTTTTCATTGTTTTCCTTTTTGTTATTTTTCTCTATGCTTTACTGTGTGAATTCCCTCTGTAAATATCTTCCACAGAGCTTTCTTCCAGTTCACTAACCCTCTCTTCAGTGGTCTGCAACTGGCTGTGAAACACATTTAAGATGACAATTTTAGCCACATTTTAAGAATCTCATTATATTTCACTTTTAACTCTTAGCAAAATTCCTCTACTGTCTGAGCAAATGACCAGTTTCCTTAAAATCTAAGTCTGCTGATTATATGAGTGCATCTGTTTTCTTTTCTTTTTTTATCTATTGTAGGTAGATCTCAGGCAGATGGGAGAATTCTTCTTCCACCCCTGAGTGGCTGGAGTTGATGCTGAATGGCAAGCTGTGGTCTAAGGATGCAGAAGACGTGCCTGCTGACCCCAGCAAGACATGTACACATCAGAGGGGTCGTCCTCCTGAAAGACCTGGTCTCTGGGACACATGACCAACCCTCTATCTCTGGAAAAAAGCAAATTCTTTTCCCTTAACCTGATCCTCCTTGGAGATGACACAAAACATGATGGATAGAGTAGGCTAGAAATCAGCCTGGTCATGTCCCAATGCACTGTCCTGTGTCGGGCACAACCTGAAAAGCCTCTCACTCACACTCCCATTCCCACAGTGTGTGCAGTGTTTGGAAGGCATCCAAGAAGTGTTTGTATCTCTCCCAGGCATATGAGTTCTGAAGCTATGTAGTCTATAAGGTTTAACATCTGATAAAATATAGATATACATATATATGTTGTTAAATTTTGATATAACTGAAATATACTGAATATTAGTTTCTATTTAAATATATTGTCAAAATTACATATAAAACATTTTTAGCAATGGTATCTAGAGGAGATATGAACTGACACAGGTAGTTAAAACTAAAGATAGCTGCCCACTTCATAGGACTGTGTCTTTTGTTGACCAAATAAATATATCTACTAAGACAATTACAACAAAAGTAATAGTTATATGGGAGAGAAAAATAATTGGAGAAATTGTGTGGGTGGCTGCAGTTATAAGGGTCCATTTTATCAAAGCTGAATATAGAGCTTTCCCAAGGTGTGGCAATTTGTGAAAGAAAAGGATAAATGTCTGAAGTGAGCAAAAATATTTCTTTGCATTGGAGTAGAGGATGGTGATCCGAGGGGTCTGGTACGGAGCTCAGGTATACGCCTCTGCGTGACATATTTTCTTAGTCTTTTTCTTTGCTACCTCAGGTGAAGTCTGTTTCCTAACAGAGCATCAGACATAGAATCCTAACAGAAGTACCTACCAGAGGCCAGCAGAAGAGTTTCCACACTTAGCAAGGAGTTTCTTCAAATAGCAATTTCCTCTTCCCATTTCTTGTCATCTGAGAATTGCAAAAGGCCAGTTCTGACATCTGTTGTGGGAAATTTATTTAAAAGAAGAGAGCTTTACCAAAATAAAACAGAGCTGTTTCAGAGGTGGTGTGGTAGGAGTCCCATTCAGTGTACATGGAATGATTCAGGGCATCCTGGCCTGTCACGAACCAAGTTGAGGACTCATGACCTTAGGTTTGGAACTTAACTCAGACATCAGCATCTCCAGAAGCCTCCCTTGCTTCTCCTGCTGGGTTAAGATTTCTATCATGATCTCATGACACTTTTTAACTATTGAGTTTTGAAATTTACTCATGTACAATGCTGTTATTCACATACATCCCAGCCTTCGCCTTATGATTGCGATTGCAGTCTCATATTCTTCCATCCTTGCTGGGTTTCTCCTGGCATCTGTCCATCACGTGGGCTTTGTTTAAAGCCAGCACCTTGCAGCCTGGCATTTCTCACCTGCTTCCTGCTGGTGTGTGTGCAGCTGAAAGCACTTTCGCTGTCTTCTAGTGTTTCTTCTTGAAAACCAAGGCCCTGTGGCTGCCATGGCAGAAGAGCAGCAAGCTGACAGCTCCTGCTTATTTCCATCATTGTGACACAGACATTGCCATCCTTGCCCAGGGGTGAGAGAGCCAGGGTACTCCCCAGGACAGTGGGGAGCACTGGCAGGCACCTGAAGGTCTCTGATGGTGCTCCGGTTCTGTCCACATAGCCTCTTCTTTCCCTCTTCTCCACTCTCTTCCTAGTGAGAAGTTGGCCCTTAGACTCACTTTAAACACACACTGTGCTGAAAGAATTGAGGTGCATCACATAGGGAAAGGGGCTGCTGCCATTGGGATGTTTAGTGAGGCACATCCTTCCTCTGAGTAGCAGGAGAAGTTTGGTTTCACCCACCTGAGGTCACAGGCTGCTGGGACAGTGACCAGCCAGCCGTCTCTGCTGCTGTGATGACACTACCTGATTCCTGTGGTTCTCTGTCTTCAGATGGGGCCATTCTCTTCACATAAGGACATTTATCAGGTAAGTTGATTCTATACACACAAGTCCTATCACTGTGCTATAATCCCAGCACTCAGGAAGCAGAGGCAGGAGTACTGCACCAAGAGTTGGAAGCCAGAGTAAACTACAAAACAAGACCTCGTCTCAAAAAACAAAACAAACAACAACAACAACAACAGAAAATCCTTTTTACCAGATAAGGCCATTCACAGGTACTAGAGGTTAGAACAGTGTTTTGACAGATACATTTCAACTTATTATAGTCTGACAGTCCTTAGGATGCTCTGATTTATAATCGTGGTAGGTGTTTGGTACAAATTAAGCCTATTATTTTTAATTTCGCTCTTTCCCAGGCTACCAATGGGTGGAAAAGTCCTCTTTCCCATTGCTGGGCAGGGGTGACTGGCCGCTGTGCCTCAGCAGCCTCAGGAATGAAAAGAATACCTGACCCTATTGTGGCTGTGTTGCTAAGTGGTATGGCATTAGTTGGGCAAAGTATATTTGTTGTGTTTTTGGCTTATGATATTTTCAGCTTACTTTGGGTTTGTTGGGGTGTAAAGTTGTGAGCCAAGCATCTGTATGTGACATATCATCTATATTGTACATGATATGTCTTCATTTATATATGTCAGCATGAGCTGTGATGGCTGAATGCTATAGTTGAACAATATCCTATGTACTCTTGTAAATTAATGGGGGTTAGGGCTCACCAGTGTCTTGAGTCCTGAGTGAGGAATGCCCACTCTCCAGTGAAATAGGAGACAAGCCCTGCTTCTTGGGTCCACGTCACTGGTGTGGGCCCATTGCATTACAAACTAGTTTTACGCTGTAGACGCCAATCCGGCCTTCTGTCTTATGCTACAGTTGGCTCATCTTACCACAGCTAGGCTCTGTACCTGTTCATTTTCACAGGAGTGTGTGTGTGTGTGTGTGTGTGTGTGTGTGTGTGTGTGTGTGTGTGAAATAAATGTACCAATAAGCAGAAAGAGCAGCAAAGGTAAACAAAAAATAGGATCTGAATGCCTGAAAGTTGGAAATTAAGTAAGTAAATTATAGCCTGATGTGTGGCTCATTGGTAGAGTGATTGTCTATCATACTTGGTGCCTGGGCTGTACATGTACAAACACACACACACACACACACACACACACACACACACACACACGTGCATTTAAAGTTAAATGATTGAAATATATCTATTTAGAATAGTGTACAGGTATTTAAATTCATTAAATATCAATGTCTTACTTAAACCCATCATATTTAAAATAGAATCAGGTGAAAATAGTATAAGGTATATGGGACTTCTAGAAATCCAGGGAAGCTAAAAATGACCCACATTTATAAAGAAAGACCTGGGCAAAATCTAAATAATTGCTTTTCAGTGCACTAGAGAATGAGGTTGAAAGACCAAAGATTACCATGAAACCAAGGCCTGGACAGATACTGCAGGGAGCCTCTGGTGGCTGTGGGAGGCCAGGACTGCTGGACACATCACGTGCATACCACAGCTCAACTGTGAGCACTTCATGGATGCCTCAGAGGGCAGTGTGGCCAGTGTGGAAGCATGAGCTGGCACGAGTCACACTGGGCAGTCCTGTGTCAACTGGCAGGGTTTTGCTCTGCGGACCTGTGAGGTGTGCGTAGCCGAAGGAAGATTAAAGAAGGAAGGAAGATTAAGAAGGAAGATTAAGAAACCCCTGGTGTGCAGGCAAATCTCACCAAGGCTTGGAGAGAGGCACAGTGGCTGTTTGGCCACCCCCAGGTCAGGCAGGAATGTGCCCTGTCCCAGCCTCCTAGCTGGAGGGCTGAGGGATGCTTGTGAAAGCCACTCTTCCAGAAGGAAGGTTCCAAGTAGCTGTGTCACGGCAAGACTCAGACACAGTACAAGGGAGCACCTTTCCTTCCTCTGCTCCAGCACTCTGCTGCCAGGCATCACTCAGAACCCACAGAGAAAGACAGCATGGGGGCTGTGAACTCAAAGCCTCACTAAGGAACATGGCCATGAGAAAATCCAGAAAACAAACTTCTGGGAAGGAGTCAGTCAGAGGGTAGAAGGACACAGGAGTCAGCCCCTGATCAGAACCACACGTTGAGGGCTCAGCAGGAGGGAAGTCCAGCTAGAATTTGCACAGGCCCTTCCGCTCCCTGTGTACCTCCCTGTACAATGTGCTCAGCTTTCAGCAAAGTAATTATGTGGCACAAGAAAGGAAGAGAAAGAAACCCACGGGGAACAGACGCAGTAGTCTTTAGAACCAGACTCCGAGGTGACAGGGTATAAGAAATGCCACAAAGGAAACTGAAAATAACTGCAGATACTATGTTAAAGGTTCTGATGCAAAAGGAAATCAGCACAGAAGAAGTTATGGCAGTAGAAGATGCGAACTATACAGAAACAAAAGCATAGCAAAGATTTTCAGTTTAAGAAACCCACATGGAGAAAGAATGTCTGCAAAAGGCTGGTCAGTGTGCTTCACACAGCTGAAGGAAGAGAAGGCGAACTTGGAGATGTGCTAGTGCCTGTTGTCCATGCAATGCAAAGGAGAAGAAACTGCAAACACCAAAACATAATGTGTCCAAGAGCTCCAAGACATCACCAAGTGGGGTAAAATGTTCCAGGGGACTGCCAAGAAAATATTTTTGTGTGTCCGCAGAGCAAAAGCTTAGTGAGAAAACTGCAGTGAAATGTGGGACCTGGGCCATAAAACCAACCTCAGAAGTTATTTAGTGACTGGACAGGTGAGCTGAGCTCCCTGAGGCTTTTCTGTGCTAAGGGTGGTGGTAGAGCACAGCCAGGAGCAGGGAGACTCTGTGAACCAAGAAGAAGGAAGCACAGCTCCTACCTCCCTCCTGTGGGATTTATTTTCATGCTGAGGGTTACAGAAAGCATGTCGGCTCCATCCTGTTAGGCTCCTGAAAAGGCTCTCAAAGAGGAAGGGCACCAGCTGTCTGCATCGCATATGCAAATATACATAGTCATTCGTGTGTGATATTGCTCAATGTATATTTGGTCTTAATCCTGTTTCCTTATATACAACTCTTAAATCCTTCTATTCTCTGAAGTGATAATGCTTTTTTCTGCGGTATTGGGGGTCAAATCCCAAGCACCACTCCCATTTTAATTTTTAAGTTTTGACACAGGATCTTGCTTAGTCTCTAGTCCAGTCTGGTGTCAGACTGGACTGAAATGTATAGTCCTCCACGAGCTTCACAGAGTGCTATGACTGTGGGCTGGCTTCTCATGCCTTTCTGCATGCAGAGAAATTGACGGCCAGCCACAGGCCTGACACAGCACATCACAGGAGTGGTCTTGTTCCCTTCACTGGAGAGACTGATGCAGGGTTAGTGCACTGGGCCCCTACGCCTCACCCTACTTTCTTTTTTTTTTTTTAGGTTTTTTGAGACAGGGTCTCTCTTTGTAGTTCAGGCTGGCCCTGAGCTCAGCCTCAAACTCACATCACAATCCTCCTGCCTCTGCCTCCCGAGTGCTGGGATTACAGGCGTGAGCCACCACGCCCAGCACTGTGGTATGTGGTACTGGTTGTTGCTGGTGTGAGTCTCCACACCCAGTATTGTATGTGGTTACCGGGGAATCGAACCCCAGGCCCTTGTGCTTGCAAGACAGGCGCCAGAACCACTGAGCTAAATCCCTGGCCCCGCCTCACCCGACTTTCTAGGACTGGAGGGACAGACAGAGACTGACATTGCTCATCAGCAGTCAGTAGTGGGACATCCATGTTTTTAGAAGCATCTCTAGAAACCAGAAAGCTGATGTTTGCTTCGGAGAGCTGACCTCAGGAAGGTCCCTGGGTAGGGTGTGGAAGCTCTCTGCTCCAGCCTACATTTGCACTCCTTGTCATATCCTACATAATAAGTCAGGGACTTATCATTTGAGTCTCTCAAATAAATTAATTGAATCTGGAGAGATGATCATGAGGACCCAATCACATCTGGGCAGTCAGAGCACTGGCCACCCAATCTGGGTTGGGCACAGGCATTTAAAGGGGGCAGGGCTAGGCTCAGAACCTTTATCCTGTGACATCAAGGACAAGAATGGAGAATGGATTGAACAGGGGATGCCCAGCTGCTGTCACTGTCACAGCGCCACCTCGCTGTGGGGTGGGGAGAGTATCCACTCCTACTATAGGATGGCTTTGGTGAGAAAACAGTGAGAAGAGCAACCTGGAGTTTTCTCTGACCACGCTGTTCTACACCACAGTATCTGGCCTGGATCAGGGGACCTCAGAGTTTAGGCGGCACAGAACTCCATGGATGTTGGTTATTGAGGATCAAGAACATTAGCTCTTTGTGCTCCAGACAATGGGCATGTCTATAGTGATCTTAATATTTATGTCAACATGCTCATAGAACCATTTTGGGATCCCAGGAGGGAGAGACAGAAGGGGAGAAACTTGAACATGCTAGATCGATAGTTTTGAAAATGGAGGAGGTCTCAAGTGCAGGAATACAGTGAACTTCCCAAAGTTGAAAATAATGTTGAAAACAATTTTAAGTGACAAAAACTTACAAAAGTTTGCCCCTAGGAAGCTTTGCAAAAGTACAACATATCGGGGATCCAGAAGGCCACAGGTTAATTCTTAGATTTGGTAAGTATGATGCAGTTGTAGAGGTCGTTGGATTTAAGGATCTGTGGACAGCATGCCAGAGATTCCTAGGAGAGCGCTGCAGCTGGAGTTAGATCTGAGACATCTAAGTCCATCACTCACCCACCTCATGTGACTAGGAGAGGACTGCGAAAGTCTCCACAGGCTACGGATAGCGTGGCCATGAGAAGAGCTCATTTCTCTTTCATGTTTATGTTTTTGCCCTTCTGGATGCAGTCATGTTCCAGAGCTCCACCCATCACATTCCACAAATAACACACAATCACAGTGTCCTCCATGAGGCCCATTGGGTCTCAGATCATGAAGATCAAAACCAAATCAAGCACTGATGACTTAGTTATGATAACAAAGCAGAATGTCACAGTAGAAATGAAAACCCATGCCTAAGAGGTCTCAGGCATGAGGGAGGAGAGGGCGATGAGAGGCAGGGCAGACATGCTGGTATTTCTCATCTTACATGGCAAGGAGCCCCAGCGCGCTGTCCAGAAGTGATGGGACAGGATGAGTTATTCAAAGTTTTAGCGTCATTTCAGTCATAATTAAGAAATGTGGGGGTGAAGTAGGAATGACAAAAGGGCCGTGTGTCTCCTCACAATAATGAGGACATCTGGAACTGCAAGCCCTGCCAGGCCTTTGTTGATAACTAGATCCCGAACATCACACAGGAGGTGGTCACCTGAGACACACAGTCCGGTGGTATCAGAGCCATCTTTGTGCAAATGCACTCTGATGTTCACAAGAGACAGAAGTCACATAGACACACCTTTCCCAGAACACCACTTCCTTCTGTCAAGTGACAAACAACTATAGTAGAATATTATTGCACCACCAGGATATAACCCCAACTGGCTCACAGAGACAGCTGTGCTTCAGTGTACCACTTATCGGCCTGATAGCTCTCAGTTCTAAATTCCCTCTTCCTTGCCACAGAGACTGGCGTTGAGCCCTTCCTAAGTCTTCTTTTTGCTAGCCAGTACTAAGTTTGGTCAGGAGTGGGAGCTGGAGGGAACGGGCAGGGAAGATAGGGAATGTTTCCTGGTCTCTGCCCCCACCCCCCAGCTCCTGCTGGGCCTAGACATCCCAGAAAAGGTCCCAGTGTTTTCCCTGGCATCTTCCTCTGGGGCTTAGTAGAAGATTCCCCAATAGGAATTCTTCCTGTGAATGCTTCCCCTTGGCACCCTAGAGATGGACTTCTAGAAAGTTCCAGAGAGACACCTACCAATGGGCACCCAACTTGCAAGCTCCGTGGCACAGATTTAGGGCACTGTAGGCCCTAAGGTCTCACTTTTTGTAGTTCAGGCTGGCCCTGAGCTCAACCTTGAACTCACAGCAATCCTGCCTCTGCCTCTGCCTCTGGAGGGCTGGGATTACAGGCGTGAGCCACCACTCCTGGAAGTCCTTACTAAATGTCTGTGCATTGACATCTGCATATGTGAACATCTCTACCTGCATATATATATTTCTGTATATTTGCCATCCAATCATAATCACTGTTAGGGCTACATGCTTCAGAATGTGGCCTTTTTGGACAGTTTTTCATCAGAGTTTCCTAATTATACTTTTTGGTAAGATGAAGCAGTGTTTTCCTTTATCTGGGAAACTTTACCCGAGGTCCTTTGATATGCTGATGTCCAGTTTACAATGGGGTTAGCACTTGACAAGCCTTTAGTCCACTGCAAATAGCATAAGTGAAGGATACATTGATTGTTAGTTGAAAATACATGTAGTACTGCCAATAGAGTGGACAGTGTGGCTTAGTGGCACAGCTCCGGCCCCTAAGTGCTGACCACTTTCCATCCTGATGGCATGGCCGTGTGGGCACCGTGGGCACTGCCGTGCCCACATGGGACCACATTTCGCTCACCAGCCCTGGAGAAGACCCAACTTTCAATTCAGAAGTGTGCTTTCTAGTGAATGCATGTGCCCTTTCCAGCATCATGAACCCACTCTTACTGGGGAACCACATGTATATGCTGGATTATTATTGTTTCTCCCAACAGCTTTACCCATAAATATGTGTATGACTTTCCTTTGATCTTCAATATTCCTCTGCAGTACACTAATTAAGCCACTTGCCTTCAATCGAGAAGTGACTGCGGTGGCAGGAAACAGCCCTGTATCCTGTGCGGTCCTGTCGCCCTCTGTGGTCCCTCTGCTCCTGGCAGCCCACTGCCTCCCTTGCGGAGCTGGGCCCACACTCACAGCCTGGTACCTTGTCTTCCTCCAGACTCCAATATGTGGCTCACGGTACTTCTCCTCTCTTTTCCCTCTGTCCCTGGAAAGGGAGGACAGACTGGCCTCACACCCCACGCCTAACTTTATAATCTCAAAACCAAGAAACAGAAGCCAGAGTGGTGATCCACATGTCCCTGGGGTCAGGGTGGAGCAGAACAGTGAATGAATACCTGGGAGACAGGAAACAGCAGTGGTGAAACAGTGTGGAGAACCAGAAGACACACGTGATCGTTTGATGTCAGAGAGCAAAACTGAGCTGGGGAGCAGTCGGGCATGAGATAGGTGGCAGGAAAGCAGGCCTGGGAAACACAGGAGGTGCCAGACGATTCATTTGCCCCCAGGTCCTCTAACTAGGCCTGGGCAGGAGAAGAGAGCTAAATCACAAGCTGGTTTGCCAGTGCTCGTGAGCACTGTCCACTCAGGGTTCTGGGAATCTCCAAGACCTGACCTTAGTACAGAAGAGTATCCAGCAAGCAGTTGTGGGACTGGTCAGTTTTCACAGACTGCTCCATTCCCCATGGCCTGAGCAGAGTGCCGCCTCCTTCCTTGCATATGTGCTTTGGGAAACTTGATACAGCAGAAGGACAAAGATGGAAGACACTGGGTAAATCGCTTCTTCAGAAACTCGGGGGAACAATTCGTGGCAGATCACGGGGAAAGCCTTTGAGACCATTTCTAGCAAAGGTTGAATGAAGTCAGTATTCTTCAGAAGACAAATACGGACAAGGATGAAGTTGGGATCCTTTCCCTGAGGCCCAAAGATTATTTAAGTTGCCACTTTGCCTCCTTTCAATGCGATTGTAGTTGACAATGTCCCGAGGCAGGGAGTCCTGTTCGGTGGAATTTTGCAGAGTGTAAATTCACTCATTTAGCTCTTCCTTTTCTACCGTAAGTTGTCAAGAGAGAAGAAAAGTTATTTCTGCTCAGAAGACACTGACCTCAATCGCAGGAAATGAGCACCTTCCCTTCTGGCAGCAGACACAGGTCGCATTGCCAGGGTGTGAGGTGTCTTCCTGCAGGCACCATCAGAGCCCAGTGCTGCTTGCTAGGTGACTGCTGCTGGAGGGGCCAGTGCCAGCTCACTTCACGGGGTGGCACCATGTGTGGCAGAGCCTGTGTCTGCTGCAGTTGGCTCAAAATGTGGAAATAAAATTTCATTTCAATCCTTATTCCAGTATTTTCTAGGCTCATTCGGGCTGTATTCACTTCGTATCATGAACGGACCCAGTGGTGTTGTGTACTTGACACTGATGACAACAGAACTGATGCTTTGCAACCTTCATGAACATCTGTCCCAGGAGCAAAGGGACGTGCAAAGAGCACGTGACAGGAAAGCGGGTCACGTGAGTTTGATACACACCCTGGAAGACAGTCCCTTGAATTTTTTTCTTAAAATATTCAAAACGTCTTAAATGAAGGTTTCAGATTACAAGTTTCACGGCTTCCTCTGCCCCCCCAAGAAAAACAACTTGAAAGAGAAACTTACTAACATAAATACCGCTCTGAACAGCATTTGAATTCCTGTCACACCACACCTGGTAAGAATCAGTCTACCAGGGCGTCATCCATCATGCTGGGCTGTCAGTTTTGACATCCTTTAAGTCTACGTTGTGGGCTTAATGACTACATGACAGAAAATGTAAACAGACACCACATCCAGGTATGCGGGGTGCACACACACCCAGTCCGCACAGTGTGCATCTGAATCCGTGGGATAAGGAACTTCGCCAGACACCGCCCACCTGGTGCCCACTCACAACTCGTGCACACACGCCCCGAAGTACAGGGCTCAGAGCCCACACACACCAAGCATCTCTTACACACAGACACAGTTCATTACTGTGATTTACCTGAGGCAGAACTGAGCAGGGATGGAGGCTCAGTGCCTGGGAGGCCACATCCTTGTAGGTGCCCTCTCAGCTACGGGTGACATAGCAAATTGTCACTTGGTCCCAGGAGCCAGAAGGGGCTTTCAAGACCAGCACAGGTCCCACATTAACAACTCATCAGATGTGAAACAAGAGGAAGCCGCCCTTGAATCTCCGAAAGCACAGATGCTATTTTGGCTTACAACAAACACTCAGATTCAAACTTTCCTGCCATTTGATGGCTTACTTTTAATTGATCATAGGAGAAATCTTATTTTTTTAATATCTTAGAAAACATTCTCTGAGCCTGGTAGAATTACTGTATTTAGCATTTTTTTTGTATCCCAGAAGAAGATATTTGATATTTTAGAAAGTGCCTATATTTTGGAAAGTAACCAGTGACATCTCCGTAACCAGTTCCCTCGACCCACCTGGCATAGCGTCGCTTCCCCCACGCAAAGGAGCATCTGTGAGGAGACTCAGGATGTCGGATGCAGAGCGATGAAAATGGAAACACGATATTTCAAACTCTAAATTGCACTTTCTTTTATCAAAAGACACAGTATCTGACTGACAATACAACACCCGTTGTTCCAAAAAGCAAGGCAAAAAAAAAAAAAAGATTCCTTTTATTTTTGTTTTAATTTTCTCATCTCTAACTTACTAGATTTTCAAGTAGAACAGCTTTTGTAAAACTGAATCATGGCATGAAATATAATATCCACGTTTCATAAAATATTCGCCGAATGTCAGATTCACTGAATAGTAAAATTCTCTCAAAAATTTAAAGAGCACTGGAAACGTGAAAGGAAAATTATACACACACAGCCTCCGTCTATATGCATGAATAGTTTTCTTGTGTATAATACACATATGATATATACCCTTCTGTCCCTGGACAAAAGTTGTATACTCTGCTACTGACTTTTGCATTGTCAAATTGTTTGTCCCAAACACTACTATGCTAACACAGATTATAAAATACAGTATTTGCTCTCACACTTCAGAAATTAAGGCAAGAGTATATAAAAATGACAGGGAAACAGAGAGGAAGACAGAGAGAGAGACACAGAGAGAGACAGAGACAGAGAGAGAGAGCCATACACTTTAGAAGTCGTGGAAGAGCTTGTGTTTCAGATTTGTCTTCTCCATGAGCAGCGGCTGACTTCTAGAAGGATGATCAAGCCCCAACTCTACAAAGAAAAACTAATGGTAACAAAATGTGCTGTGGAACAATGATTATCTTTGTTCCCCTTGGAAGTAATATTTTATTTTGCTTTTCCAGAACATAGAAAGAGCATCTGCTTAGGTAACTATTCTCCTAAATAATCCCACCTGGGGCGAGGCTTACTGTGAGCACCCACATTAATGCAAAGCCAAGTTTCTTGCTTAGTTGGATCTTTCTCATTACCTCGCTACTTAATCTAACAGTGGCGAGTTGCCAGAGCCCCCTGCCCCTGCCTCCCCCTAAAAGATATTTCAGTCATCTACAACACCAGGATATACTACACATTAAAATTCTCAAGGGAACTTCCTAAAGAAGAGAAATCACATGTGTCTGGGCCTGGGAGCTGGTTTTTCAGAGTTACGGGTCTTGCTTTCAAAGTTCTGCACCCCTAAAGATGCCAGATGCAGTTCGAGTGGCAGTTATACACGGCTAAGTAGGCTTCGGGGCACGCTCCATGTTCACACGTGACACGCGGGCACTTGTCACAGGCACAGGGAGGCCACACGCACAGCTGCTGCTGTTCTGCTCACAGCTATTGTGCTTCTGTAGAGCTTGCCGGGAGCCCCCTCCACTGGCTGGTGTCTGAGGGCCGACGGAGGACTCGTGCAGCTGGAGGTGACCAGGTCTGGGAAGAGCTCACGGAGCACTTCGGGTCTTTCAGGCTTTCCCCAGCAGCTGTCACCGGCTATGGTGCTGAAAAGACCCTGTCACTCTATCTGAAGGATTTACTTAGAGGGAAATTTCAAATACAAAGCACACAACTAAGAAACCAGTGAAAAGGATTATGGGCAGACAGGAGCACATGTGTAGATGCCAGTAGTGCAGCTTTAGGGGACTTCCGCTCCCTGGAGCGAGGATGACTGCAGGCCAGTATGGTGAACCTGTGGGGAGACCTTCACCCCTGGAGTCATTATCTTCCAACTAGTCAGTGCAACTTCATGGGTCTTTTATCAAGGATACTATTTTAAAAAAAAGAAAAAAGAAAGGAAAAGAAAAACCCCATCCGCACAGTGGACAGCAGGAGCACAGGTGAGGCCAGTGTCCAGCTGCCTGCATACAGGGGCCTATCTTCTGGTCCACACCAGAACTGCCCAGTATGATCTATCAGACTGTTTAGAGAGAAGGAGCGGAAATCAAAGGACAGGACACATCAGTCCCACAGAATCCATGGATTCTGTACCATGGAGGCTGGACGAAGACGCCACTGAACTGCCTGCGGGCAGGATGCCTGCCCAGGAGGATCCAGGCTGAGGGGCATGGTTCCCGCCCTGAGCCTCAGGGCAGGTAAAAGGTGCTGTGGGGCCAAGCACATGGAGAAAGTGAACTTAAAGAGAGAAAAGACAAACAGTCCTCAGGTTGGCGCTCAGTATTAAAGTACACAGTTCCTCTGTCCGTGGGCCAGGCAGTTGCATCCACTTTTGGGCAGCAGCTGGCAGCCTGGCCAGTGCTTACCCTCAGAGAGAGCCTCCTGTGCCTCACAAGATGCCCCAGAGGCTGCATGCAGGGAGCTGCCGAGTGATCAGGGCCAGGACAGGGCCTGGCACAAGGATGGAGGTCCCCACAGGTGGGTCTGATTTGAGGCTTGCCATGCAGGGGAGCTGTGTGGATTTCAGAGGAAACGACCTCATAGGAGTGGCCGAGCCATAGGACATCGCATTCAGAAAGAGAATCCCTGCTCCTACCACAGCCAAGAGGAGAGAAGGGCCAAGTGGCGTGGTGCGTAGTGTTCAGGAGGGCTGTGCCAGGAGCCCTCTCCCAAAGCGCCGTGGGCAGGAGCGAGCCGGCTAGAGGTGCAGCACGAGCAGAAGAATCCGCCTTTAGATGTCACTGCAGCCTCACTCCTGCGCTTCCAAAACTGCCAGGAAGGACAAGAAGAATGTGACACCAGCTCACATGTTCTATGGACAGAGAGAGAGGTGGGGGGAAAGAGAGACAGAGAGGGAGAGAGAGAGAGAGAGAGAGAGAGAGAGAGAGAGAGAGAGGTGGGGGGGAGAGATGCTGCATGCTGTACTCCAGGTGACAGGACACTGCTCGATGTGGCCCCAGCCTGTGCAGCAGGCCCTCCTCAGTCAGCTCCTTCACCAGCTCAGTGGGTGCAGAGGAGATACAGCCTTCTGACATAAATGGGGTGTGTGGAGCTGGGTTCTGTGTGTACATTCAGTCGTCCACATGGCCGTTCCTCCTTTGAGGGGCTGCGTGGTGCACACTGTGGGGGCATTCCATATTGAGGTTACAGTGCTTTCTGTATCTTTGCTTTTATTTCAGCTGGTGACTTACCTGTGAATGGCAGAATGCAGATGATAGGTGCAAGCACAAGTACAGAGATGCCCAGTAGATATCTGGGCAGCATCTCTATGGAATGATAATGTAGCACTTGAGGATTCCAGTAAATCCAAATGGATAATGTTGCTTAAAGTTTCATAGCAGTTTCTTAGGAAAAATCCAGCCAACAGAAATGAACCCATTTGCTCAGCCTCCTCCTGCCTACTAACAGGGTGTACTTCTTTCTGGAGCAAAGCGACATTTGTGCCTGAACTGTTTTTCACAGGAAGGCGTGGAGAACGCTCACCATTTAAGAGCCATGTATCCAAGGAAGTCTAACTATTAGACCCAAAACTAACTCTGATAACTGGCATACAATCTAAAATCTGGGGAAAACTTAGACAAATCAAATACCCAGTGAAAACATTACCAAATGCTATGCGATGCAATGCCTATACATTTCTAATCAGTATTCATTTCCTGTCCTTAAAATAAACAGAAAACAGATTTCTCCATTTTCCCTAAAATCAATCTTTTGCAGTATCTGTCAGTTGCTTTCCCCCAATTAGTATTCTACATTCATTTATTTCCTTGTAAGTTAATTTTTTAACATACCTTGGCACTGGAGTTCCATTCAATACTTGTAAATGAAATGACAGTAACTCTGTTCCTTAAGGCCGCTAAACTTGTAACTTTGTAAATGAGTCGAGATGAATCAAAGATGCCTTATTAATTATTGCTTGCTGGGTAGGTTAAGCTCTGGCTTTTCACCTCACTGGGCCGGAGAACAAAATTGCCTTTGGCCATGTCCGAGGGGCTCATTAAGGTTTCTCCGGGGAGTGGGAAGAAACTGTTAGGGAGAGGTAGTGGTCAGTGCCGCTCCCCAAAACCCAGCAGGGAAAGGCAGCACTAACAAGGCTCACGCACTACACCTGCGCTCACACTGGCCTGGAAATGCCTGGAGACACAGCACTGCACTTGTGATTTGGGAAGTTATCTGAAAATGCTGAATCCCATCTATAATTGATGTGCGCACAGAATTAGAATCCTCCAGGTAGCTCAGAAACGTTGTGGTCCCACGCCTCCAGGCGTGGTAAACTTTACCCACATGGCATAAACTAAGATATTTGATACAATAAAAGAGGAAACTATTTTGTTTCCTGCATTGGCAGCAGGAAGGTAATTGAATAGAAGCCTGTTTTTCTTAATGAGTATAATTATATGCAGCTTTCTGACAGCTAGTAGACAAGGATACAGGCAGTATTGCATGAAACAGATCTCTAGTCATATATAGCATGATGTATACAATTTCTACCCTGCAGGATGCAGAGCAGTCTCCTCCAAGTGAGGCATGTGGCTCGTGGCACATCCACGGACTGAGACACTGTCCATCCAGCTGGAGTGACGTGGGACAGGGAATCCGACTGGTGGACTCCAAGTGACTTGTCACTTCATCTGCTCATTCCCTGTATCAAAAATATTTGTCAGACTTTCAAAATGGCAAGTCCCCCAAGGTGGGCCTGTGATGAGCTGCACAGTGGTGGGCTGGGGTGTTGGGTGTACCAAGGAGGTCAGTCAACAGTGTTTATTGATTGCTCGTGTGGGCTGAATGCTAGACTGGGCCAACCTGTTCATGCAGCATGAGTCAGTATTGGATGTCAATGAAAGGGAAACCCTGAAATGTCAGCCCTTTGGCAGGGACTGTCATGGCCACATTATCTTTCTGGACCCAGTGGACCAAGTACTTTGGGAAAGAAGTCATGGCTTCCTCTGAACTCAATCTCTTCCCTCTCCCTTTCTCTCTCCATATACACAAAATATGTAAAAACACTACATATTAAGTATATGCAATGTAGTGAGCACGCACGCGCACACACACACACACACACATGCCAGGCCTCCAAAACTTATTTCCAAGACAAGTGAAGAATAGAAACTGAATGCGAACAATACCGAGAAATGTGGTAATGACCTGCAGACAGGCCTAGAAAAGTTTCTGGCTAACTCACCAGTCTGGGACTGGGTCTTGGTTTTTAAAATGTTTCTTGCCAGTAGGGTGGAAGAAAAATAAAGTATTGTCTCAGATTCCAAACATAAGAATCCAATATTTCCTCATTGCCAAGGCATGTATATACACAGGCACACATTTGGTTAAGTTAAAACTTTACGTATTTATCTTGGAGGTTGAGATTAAAATGAAAATAAAACCCTAGAGTTTAGATTACTAAGAGTTCTAAAATAATCCTATTAGCTAATAAATGTCAAGGTAATTTTGATTTTTAATGATTTCTTTCCTAAAATATGCACTTGTATTCTGAAATTAATACTTAAACACATAAGCCAATAAAATAGTGCATAACCCTGAATGTGAATAGATAGGATAAGTAATACCAATAAAATATGTAAGTCTTCTAGTTATTTAAAAATTCTGAGTTTTGAATTTTATTTCACAAGACAGCAAAAAATCCAAGCAAGTTAATATGATTATTATTCCCCCAAATAGTAGTAAAAAATCTGAGCTTATCGTTAAATTGCAATAGTGAAAATTGAAATCTCTTCAAGTTTTTCAATTAAAGTATGAGGATCTTCTTCATTGTATCAGTCTGACAAGCTCAATAAAATGATAATGAACAGTTCATGTGAGATTTGGATGTCTAAACAATGCTGAGATGGTGTCTCTCGTACACATCAAACATGAAATACATACACTTCAGCTCACTTCTGACCACTTCAAGTTCACATAAAATTCATGCTAATTGTTTAGCATTCACGCACTCCAGGGACCCTCATTTCATTTATTTTATTGTATTTTTATTATGACCCCGGGAGCCTCAGCCAGTGTTTTCTACGTGTCCTCTTCCCTGTGAAATCCTGCTCCTGCCCCCTTTCTGCCCTGCTACCCTTGAGCGAGCCGCAGAAGGTTACAGGAAGATGCCTGCACCCTCCAGCCCCAGAACCTGCTTCACCCCCTTGGGGGCGATGTTGCCCCTGCTGAGAAGATGTGGTGCTCTAATCCACATTCTCAGAGGGACCAATGTGCCTGCTGTCAGGCTCAGCCCTCACCTTCTTATCGGGCATTATTGCTAAGTGACAAGCAGAAACTTTCTAAAATGTCTTTGAAGATCTGGGAAGGGAGAGTGCATGGAGGAGAGGGAGGAATCAATCCAGCCTCTGCCACCCATGTGCTGCTCTGGGTACAAAGCTGGGCCCCAGGACAACCTTCGGTGTGGCTGATATGGCTGTGCCTCGTGTGCCACAGGGCTGGTGCCTGACCTACTCCCCAGCTCCCAGCCTGGCAGGTGAGGCACAGCGAGGGCGCTTTTGATGTCCCAGCTCCCATTTGCCACCCAACTTCTTCCCTTCCAAAACCTCTTAGCAAACTTCAAAGGCCTCCTTGCTTCTTGCCTTAATCCAGTGCACTGAGACCTCTAGTTCAAAGAACTTTCCTTAAACCCTCTTCTTAAACTGCAACCCAAACTTTTTTCTTTCTTTTCTTTTTTTTTTTTTTTTTTCCTTTCCTTTCCACAAAGTAGCAATTACAGCTCCGTTGCGCAGCGATTGGGCTCGGCCGATCTGCTCCTGCTATTAATTAATCTTACAAAGGGGGCTCATTTCCTGGCATTCAAATTGACAAGAGACCAGAGAACAGAAAACCCTTTCAAGCGGCTCCAGCTCACCGAGGGGAAGAGGTATCAGAGGAGAGAGCCCCACAGCATTTGACGTGGAGGGCACATTTGATACTCCCTCCACATTCTGCTGATGGAAGGTTTTCTCTCCACCCAGAGCGCTTTCCTCATATTTTACCTGCACGGTCTCGCACAGAAGGCAGCTCGGCGCAAATGCCGCTGCACTTTGACACAGGAGATTTACAGGCTCCGCTTCCCGGGCGCAGCCTCCCGAATGCATCTTCTTGAGCATTACACTCCACTTTCAACAGAGAGTGTTCAGTTTGCTCACATGGAAAAGCCCTTGCAAGAGGAGGAGATGAAGAGAGGCGAGAAAGCAGCACAACAGACGAGAGATTAAAGCTTTTTCTTCAGTATCTCTTTCGTATTCAAATCGTGCTAAGGGCCCTGTGAAACTTAGAAGGGGCTGTTCGGAAGGGCTTCTAAAGTGTGTACATGGATTTCATGGGAATAGAAAAGAAGCAGCAGCCGGGTAATGAAAGAAAGATAAGATGTCCTGTATAAAACAACCCGAGAGTGGTTCAATTACTTCAGCAAACCATCAAGGCAGGCTTTGAAGATTTGAGAAAACACTGTTAAAATTTAACAAAAAACTCATGTTGCAGGTTTTGTAGCAATAAATGTTTGTGTACTTGGTGAAGCTGTATTCCCCCTGCTGGAATATTGTTTATTTCTTGGGTTTGGGGAGTGGAGGGACCAATGCATTTTGATGGTAGCAGCTATTTTTTATAAATAGAAAGTCCTTTATCACAGAAAGGAAAAGAAAAAAACTACTCTGAATCATTTGCAGTCAGAAATTCAAAAATCAGGTGTCTTTGATTATAAGAAAACCCACAGGTGGTGCCAACACCCCTCGCCACAGTGTGCTGCTAACTGAGGGTTTCACGGGCATCCTGAAGTTTGGGTGGTGAACACCCTCTTTGGAGAAAAGGACTTTTTTGGACACCTCCATTTGTGAGGCCAAACTCACCATGCAGCAGCGCAGAAGTCCCGTGGCTGTGGCCTGGACAGCGCGAGGGCTGTCGCCCGCCTGGGCCCAGTGTCTCGCGTGCAGGGGGTGGGTGCTCAGCGCTCGCTGCCTCTGTGAGCCCAGCCGTTCGCGCCACTTAACATTTGGCTCTCCTGCGGTCTCCACGAATCAACTTCGGCTTTTTTTCTTTCCATATGTTTTACCCGGTTTCTTCTATTCCTTATGTAGGTATTGACTTTTCTTCACATTTCCGGTAAGAAATCCAATACAGGTTCAGTTCATAGAAAATTCTTTTAAAGAACTTTCAACAACTATTCCGAAGAATGTAAAAAGTACACACTGTCTTTCCCAATGTTTTATCCAGAAGTACAGTGAAAGTGAGATTGACCACTGGTCTCTCTATGCATTTCAAAGATATTAATACTGAAAATCCCATTTTCTTGATACAAAGCTTTCTATTAAAATAAGAGTTAAAAATTATCTCCGATTGGCACCACGTGTTTCTGTGCAGTTAGAACAGGACTCTCACAGCAGTGACACGCAGCAAGTCAAGTGCAATGGTTAGTGTTGAACTGAATGTGTTGCTCAAGTCTGTGCAGTGTGGGTGTGAACAAATTCAAATTGTGTATTTTGCACAACTGTGATTAATTCTTAACATTCTTATGCAAAGTCTTCATGATTCAGAGTCCAGAAAACTGATCTATATTCATGTTTTCTGTTTTTAACTAAAAGAAAAAAAAAAAAACCTACACAAAGCACAGCCCATTGATCACCAACTGTTAACTTAAAAAATAAAGGTAGCAAATTTAATTTAAAAAGGAAAACAGTAGCTTGGTGATACAGATACCCTTGAGTAACAGGAAACCTTGGAAACCAGGAAGTCGCTGTGGCCCCTGACCCTGGCGGGTCTGGCGCAGCACCGGAGTCACCGGAGCAGGAGCAGGTGTGGCGTGCAGGTGGCAGAGGCCACACAGGTCCTCGAAGCCAACTCAGGGCTCCTTCCTCACACTGAGAGCCTGCCTTCACTGCTGCCATTGTGTGAGTGTTTCCCTTGGCCAAAACCTTGGCCTTCCCAAGTGGGCAGAGCCGGAGAGGACCTGAGGACAGATAGGAAGGATGTAGAAGCCAGGGCAGCAGGCAGGAACAATTAGCACCTGTCTCGGGAAGGGGCTTTTCTGGTAGGAGCCCTGCAGTGCCCAGGGGCCATCTCCAAAGCCTGGAAGTGAGGGTCTGGGTTTCCCTAAGGGAGGCACAGGAAGGCAACATGTCAGGAAGCAGTGGCAGGAGCTGGGGCGGGGAGAACGGACAGCAGAAGCAGGAGCGTGTGCTGCTTCTCTGCAACTGCTCGGCTTCAGTCCTCTCTGAGACCGGGAAGCCTGTACACTCCCTTGGTTGGGACCCACGTGAACACTGACCAGGCTCGCAGCGGAGGACACAGAGAGGATGCGTGAGGCGCGTGCAACACTCGAAGAAGCACCTGCCACCGACAAGCACAGTGGACACTCCTCAGCTTTTCCATGACAGCAACTGTCTTTGGAAAATATTTTAGGAAAAAAATTGGATGCAGAATATATTTTACCCTGAAATTATGTGGTTGTGAACACAGTGACTTTTAAACAGGAAGTCTTCCTCCTTGCAGCTTGAGTGATAGCAACACCTCACACACCACGCTGTGAACTTGTGCGGCCCCCAGCCTTGGCACGATGCCCCTGTGCTAGGCTCCACAGTCCACAGCAAATGTCTGTGACCGAACTGACCGCCCCACTCAGAGCCCAGTCGGGGAGGCCAAAGGGAGAGTGGCCGGGCTGCAATCTGACACCGCAGTAGCCACAGAAGATAATAATCAAAACGTAACCTGAGAAGAGAGGGCAGCGCATTTTCCCACTGAGAAATCAAGCTGCAATTAGGTTGTTGCGAATTAGGGAATTCACAGAGTCTCATGGGCAACAATAAAATAAAATCAACTTTACTTATCAAAGATTCATCCTTTAGCTTACATATTTAGGGAAAGAACCTGGATATTTCAAGAAGATGAACGATCATACTTTCAGGTTCAGTATTTCTGGGCTTTGGATTTTAAAAACAAATTATCCTTTCCTTAGAAAGAAAACCTCATTTCCTTATGGCTTGGCTTAATCTTCTGCACAGCTCTCAATGCTGTCTTTCTTGCTATCTCAACATCCCCCCTTCCTTTCCCACAGCCTTCCCCACACCCACAAACGTGTGTACACACACACAAGCCCTGATGTCTAGATCTGGAAAAGATTTTGTTCACTAACTTATCTTAATATGTTTCTTACTTAGACTCAAGTGCACAAATCATTCTCTGCATTATTTTTAATTGATTTTATTGGTACATTTTATATACATTATGTTCACAATCGACATTGTCTTTACATTATTAATAGAAGACAGTAGAGAAATATCCTTTTTTTCCCCTGTAGGAAACTTCTCCATAAATGTAAAACAACTTAGATTCAAAAGGAATTTTTTATTTTATTGAAGAGATAAGTGACATCCAGATCTGATTTGTAAAGCAAACATTTAACTTCACTATTTAGTAAAAAGTGTTTTAAGAAGTAAACTGTTCCTGGATTTTGCCCTTTCAATCTATACAATATAAAATACTTATTTTTTCAAAGCAAAATATATGTTTAAAATAATCAGCATAAAATTCAGTAGAAATTTTTAATTATCCTCAGATTACCATAAATATATTAGAAAGAAAATAAACATTAAAAGAAAGAACACAACAGAAATTTTTCTTCTAAAAACAAAAGTGATTACATTGTATTCCTTTCTTAAATAAGTAGCTATAAGAACCAGGAAATGTATCAAGGCCTTCTGTAGCCATGGAGCCCTCTCCGTGCACGTCAGGGGGAAGCACTGGGCTGTCCAGGCCTCTTTGTAGATGGCTCCATTCTTGGTCCCTCACTAGCCAGTAACTGACAGTGCACAGGAGCAGAGTTTGGCCTGGAGGAGGAGGGCTGCTTCCATCACAGAAGCCTGGAAGTGGAGTGAAGGGTAGGAACCCAGTAAGATTGCACCCCCTTTGGTCCCACCTCATGCCCGCCTCTTCACAAGGAGTCAGCCAGTGCTCCCAGGTTCAGCCTGGCTGTGTTAAGGAAAACTTTAGTGGGCAAAAGACACCACAGCATTCAAATGCTCTAAAACAGGCGTATTCCTATGCTCTTGGGACTTAGAAAATGCATCGAAGGAAACTTGGACCCTTCACAGTTGTTAAAATATTCTGTAGCAAGTGTCAGACTTTTTATGTTTTTTGTGTGGATGGATCTTGGTTTAGCTTGAGGACAGCCTTATAAACTTGCAATGAATCCAGCCTTCCTTGTGTATGTTGTTGCAGTCTCTGAAACCACCCCAATATGTCCCCTCGAGAGAGAAGACTTTGGTCCTTTCCAGCATCATCCACAAGGTAAGACTGGGGTGGAAACTCATTGGCAGATAGTCATGGCATGTCCTCACCGGCCCAGGAAGTGAACTTGGGCCTGAAGGAGTATTTGTGATCAGGGCCACATAGGGAGGCGGGGCCTTTACCAAAGGCATCTGCACATTTCTCCTTAGAGCTGGCCTGGCGGCATAGGCCACATGGCTAACACATGAGCTGTCATCTGTCTCCCAGCGAGACTTGTTGCTCTTGGTAAGAGACACCTAGGTTCAACCAACAGAGTGTGAAGTGTTGTGTCACTTTAGATAAGTTGTAAAAATAGCAGACATTTCCGGTGAACAGAAGCATGCATTTTTCCTGTGCGGACTTTTCCTCTTTTATCCTGAGCTCAGCCTTTTACCCCTGAGCTCAGCCTCAAACTCACATCACAGCAATCCTCCTGCCTCTGCCTCCCGAGTGCTGGGATTACAGGCCTGAGCCACCACGCCCGGCACTGGTATGTGGTACTGCTTGCCACTGGGGTGAGTCTCCACACCCAGTATTGTTATGTGGTTACCGGGGATTGAACCCGGGTCCTTGCACTTGCAAGACAGGCGCTGGAACCACTGAGCTATATCCCCGACCACAGTGGTAATTTTTGCACCAGTCTGCACATCACTTACTGAGGATCTAGGTGGGGCCTTGGGATTTCTCATACTTGAGTCATGTGTGCACCGGAACAAATGGCCAGAAATGTGATTTTCCAATATGATACTGAAGTGAGGGGGCTAAAATCTACATGGGATCTATATGAATCCCCTTATCACATAAGAGGAGGAACCTCCCTCCACTTGTGATTATATTAGGGCATCAGGAAAATATCCAATACTGTTTTCTTTTTTAATTAAGTGTATTGGTAGATTTTAGATATACACAATGATCACATTCATCATAGAAAATTTGTACCCGCATGTGATTCTTTTTTCTCATTGCCTTTCCCTCTCTTCAACCTCTCTTGTTCTTTTATTTACAAAAGCTTCGCTTCTGTTTTTTTTCTTATTATTTCCCCCCTTCCTTTTCCCTTCCCCCCTCCCAATTTTCTTTTCCATTTGAATATTTTCTTTCTATTTCACTATATCTATTACACATCGTTGTCCTTATTTACACCTTCCATTTCTCACATCAGAGGAACAGTGAGATATTTATACAAGCGTGTAAAGGGTCCCTCCTCCAGCCCTCACTTCAGGGCCGCATTGGAAGGCTGTCTTCACCAAAGGTGGCTGTACATTGCTCCTTACAGCTGGCCTGGTGTTGTACACCACAAGGCTAACACATGAGCTGTTTACACAAGTGCGTAAATATTTGATTATTTTCGGATAGATCTTATATTTTCAGAATATGATCTCAAGGCTCATCTGTTTGCCTAGAAATGCCTCAGTTTTATCCGCCTTTATGGTTGAGTAGTACTCATATGAAAAAGTCATATCTTTATTCATTCATCAGTTGATGGGCATTTGGGCTGTTACCAAGATTTAGCTGTTACAAACTGTGCTGCTATAAACATTGGTGTTCATATATCATCACTGTTTTTACTTCTTCTGAGAAAATACCAAGAAGGGGAATAGCTGGGTAGAATGAAATCTCTAGTTTCGGTTTTCTGAGGAATCTCATTGATCTCCACAGTGGTTGCACCAGCCTCTGTTCCCGCCAACAGTGGACAAAGGCTTCTTTTCCCTGTGGCCCTGTCAGCATTTGTAATTGGTTGATTTTTTTGATAGCAATGATTCTTTCTGAAGTGAGGTGAAATCTTTGCGTAGTTTTAATTAGCGCCTCTTAAATGACCAGTGATATTATCCAGACTGTGTGGGAAATATCCCAAAGAATCAGTGTCTGGGATTTCACCTTATTTAAAATCTTTTCACAGCCAAAGAAACCACCAAAAGAGTGGAGAGACAACCCACAGGATGAGGGAAGTTTTGCTAGCTGTTCCTCAGAGAAAGGACCATAATCTAAACTTATAAAAAGTTCAAAATATCAGACCTCCAAAATTTAGAGACCCAATCCAAAAATGGGCCTCTGAAATTCATGCATATTTCTCAGATAAAGAAGTAAAAGCAGCAAATAAATACGGTTTTGTTTAATGCTTTTACTATTTATTGCATAGTCTGTGAGTGAGTGAGATTGTATAAAAATGAGAACATGGTAATGCTAAATATAAAGTGATATCTTTTAGTAACAGGTGAATGATTTATACAGTCTGAAGAGAAACCAGTGTATGGTCAAAATGATACACTTTAAAAGCAGTTGTTAGAGAAAAGCAAGAAGATTCTTTTATCAAGTGTGTTATCATGAAATAGCTATAACTTTTATAAACATACTTTTGCATTTAAATATGACATTTATAGTAATTAGAATGGTTGTTTAACAAAATAAAACATCTGTTTATTTAGTATATCAAATTTAGTTTCTCTGCATGTTATATTTTCATAATTTTTCCTTACTAATCAAATTTGATATATATGTGTATATATGTATATATATATATAAACACATATATATGTAATTTTGCAAGCTGTGAAATAAAGTTTAATTATCTTTTCATAACACATCCATATTAAGGATAGAAACACAGTGTCATTTCTTGTTTTAGAAATGAGACAAAAGAATGATGAAGTGGGCATTTTCAGGACAAATTCTTCACGTTTCCACCCTCATTTCGAACGTGCAGCCCTTCCTGAATCTACTCTCAGTCCTCTCTTTGCTGCAGATGCTTCTGGCTCAGTAAAAGTTAATTTGAAAGTTTAAAAGGGGAGATGTTTCAAAACGCTTGCAAAAGGAAGCTGGAGAAAAGGAAATGTTAAGTTATTCAGTGCGTTCATGAGGAGTGTCACTATGGAAACCCTTATTGTCTCTGCTCCTCCAAGCAGCTCGCAAGGAGCAACGTGTCCCGCAGCCCTCTCCTGGGCGTGTCAGTGTGTGCGGGGAGCCGCTGCTGGTGGGGGGCCCTCCAGCTCCTCATGGCCCTTCACTGCCTGGTCTGCCCCAGCCTGGGCGCCTCTTAGATGGAATTAGAAATCCATCCAGAAACTGAGAAGTTCCAGCAATTCTCTGATGGGCTTTGGCGCTTTCATCAAGTTCTCATAAATAGTGGCTCTGTGAATATGTCTGGTAGTAAAAGAGGACCAAGAAAGCAGCATTTTATGAGGAGTGCACTGTCTTTAATGTCATTTCTTATTTGTTAAAAAACATGTTTTTGTCATAAATATGTTTTTTGGGAAAAAAATTACTGCTATTTTATAATGTAATTTATCCAACTTAATTCCAATATGAAGTTGTAGATAGCTCTTAACTTGATAAAGCACAGCATTTATTCTCAGGCAATTTAATTTCTTGTATTTTTTTTCTATTCTTGGAGACCATATTAACCCATATGATTACTGAGCTCAGTCAGGATGTGTACATTTGCCGGATGTGTTAGCCTGAGGCAGGAGAATGAGAAGGAAGATGAACAGAGATGAGGAGAGAGAAAGGGCAAGAGTAAGAGGCTCTGGGTGAAATGATGCTCAGAGACAAGCAGACTGGGAGTTAGACATGGGGTGGCCATGTCTCCTGAGAGAAAAAGCTCCTCATTTGGAGTTACCCTCAGCTCTGTCATGGAAGACAGCAGCGGATCTACAGGAGGCTGTTCTGACTTATGTGAGTTCTTTTAGTTCCTGTGACAGAACGCCCAGGACAGGCTCCCCCTGCATAGAAGAGGTGCCTTTACTCGCAGTTCTGAAGCTGCAGTTCAAGGGCAGGAACCCCACAGGTTGGTAGCCACTGCGTGGCAGGTGGTGTCATGTGGCCCTGTGTGGGAGGCTGTGGTCACAGGCCACACAGGAAGCCAGCACAGAGGAGGGTCCCCAGTCCTTCCAAGGGCACTCCTTTGACCTAATAATGACCCAGTGCTCCCCACTTCTTGCAGGTGCTGAACCTCCTCCCTACTCAGGCATTGCACCTGACACCTGCATCTTGTAGGAGGAGAGGGATGTTTGGCCCCTTCTGCAGGCTGGCTCGGTAAGGAGATGTAGCCAGAGATGGGTGGAGAAGCTGCTCCTGTCAGGGCAGCAGGAAAACAGTGATGGGGAGGGAGAGGGGGATGCCATCTTCTGGATATGTCCCTAGGGTGCCTCTCCTGCCCCTAGCTTCACCTCCTCAGCACAAGCCAGCTGTTGGACCTGTCACCCATTACCCAGTCACCTTCCTAAAGCCCCCTATGCAGCAGGAGACTGTGGAGGACACTGAAAGGAGCCCAGACAGCCCTCTACTCCAGGCTTCCCAGTGAGTTATAAGAGATTCCTGGAAGACTCTGGGCCTCAGCTGTTGTCTGTGAACGTGAGAGGAGAGTTAGGGACAGACTTCCACCCTGTCTGTCTCCTCATCCCTGCCCACAAGGCCTGTGTCTTACCGCTGCCATCTGAAGGATCCAATTTTCCACATGTGTATTCTGGAAAATAAGAAAGTATAGGTTATTTGTAAAATAAGAATACTGTTCTTCCGGTAGTTACAAGCCTTATAAATCACAGGCAGCTCAGCATTTCTTATTTACCTCATAATCCCATTCAGCTAACAAATGGGAGAAGATTCCACCACCTAGAGATGAAGAAAAGACTCAAGGACTTTGATGGTCAAAATAGTTCCAGGACTAAGCTCCACAGACTTGGAGGTGCTGGGCTCATGAAGAGAAGTGTCCTACCTGGCATCAGCCTGTGTCACTTAGTGTGAAGCCAGCAGGGAAGGAAGCACAAGGAGTCTTCAGTCCTCTGTGGTTTCTTTCACACCTAATACTCAGAGGCTACTTCCAGCCAAAAGCTTGTTTCCTAAACTTGGAGCTCTGCGGTACTTTTGAATAATTTTGTGAGATATATTTCCTTTATCACATTTCTCTACTTTTAAAAATTAAGTCTTTCATCTTTGATTGAGGAAGAATTGCTTTTCTAACAAAAGAACTACTGATGCCTTAAAACTCAATAAATTAATGCTCCTGGAAAGCAAGTCCATCCTTTCCTGAAGAGCAATACAGTTCTGAGGCATGAGAATAAGAGATAATAACATTACATCACAAAAAAGGCTACCGAGAAAATTTTAGAATATATAGGCTGAGCCTACCCAGGAAGAAATTTTACTCTTTCACTTTTGTTTACAAAAGTAAGACTTTCACTAAAAGCTCTAAAATTATCTGGTCCATTTTTAAAGATTTAAGTAATAGATTATACTGTTTAAAGGCATTTTATTTTTGCAATTTGAAATTATTTATCACCAAATTTTACTAAATATTGATATGCAGATTTTCTTAAACTGTACTTTCCTAAGACTGAAACTCCTAAGGACGTCAAAGTCCCTTATATGAGAAAGCAAGATGCCAAGATAATTCGTTCTGGAGTTTACTTGTATGACTTTACATTCCAACAAGTTTCATGCTATTTTCAGACACACAAAGCACACAGACTGAACAGTGTTGAGCACTGAAAATACATTTTCCCCACGGACTCCAATTTCAGACTCACCCTCACCCTGCACTTTCATGGTGACCCACTATGACATTCCATTGTGTTCAATTATCTTTACAATTTCTTGTTTCTCACCCATCGGTGGAGTTTCCTGCTTCTTATGAGGTTTAGCATCACCCACTTAGATTGAAGAAGATAAACTATATGAAGCTGTTTGAGTGTTTTACATCATTCATTTCACAGTACCTGTCCTATCTAACAGGGTTCCCACCATGTCAAACTTACCGTACATTTCAGATCTAATACAAAACCTCCAGAAGGACAAGCACCTCCATTTCTTCATAAGGCTAGGGATTTTAACAGTTTACTTGGAAGTATTTGCTTAAATGTCTGAATTTAACTCCTGGAATAATTTGTAATTCCCATTTCTTGCTGAGAATTGGAGTCAAAGAGACTAACCTGGGCTGGTGCAGTGGCTACACAGACTGGGTATAAAATGACCTCTTCTGGATGCTGGATGTCATGATGATTAACTGAGCGTTTCAACACTCAACTGATGTTGCAAAGTCAATTACTGTGTCCAAAAGATTTAGGTCTTGTCAGAAGACAGTAGAGCAGACTTAATAAAATTTAAGGTGGTTTTGTGTCATTTTAACATGAAAACCTGTTTATGTGGTGCTAGGTGCGAACGAATTGTAATGAGAACAGGAAAGGCAGGGTTTCATGAGCAATTTGGGCACCGGCCGAGTGTGCAACCACAACCTCCACTGTGCACTAGTGGCCTTGGCCTTTAATCACTTCCAAGCTGCAGTCAACTGCTATCCTTTCTCACATCAACTTGAAGGTGTTTCTTAGGAAATAGGTTGCTTGAGTGGCAGCTTCCTACTCAGATTCGGCTTGGAGATGGACTAATCAATATTTTGGGGAGTGATGGTTTTGATCTCATTTTATAATCATGTTTCCCCAGTTGGGGTTATTTCTGAATCTTCTGCACCCACAAATCGTCAGCCATATGCTACAGCCCAGCAGGGCCTACAGCCTGCATGTGGCTACTCCTTATGGCCAGCGTAAATCAATGTGGAACTCATCCACTATAACTTACATTCAGTTTATTGCTATAGGCACATTTATTGGGATAGAATTTTTACAGTCTCATAATATTCCGAGAAGCTCACCATAAACTATTAACGAGAGAGGAGAACCATTAATAATGGACCTCCCAGAACAGTTATTTTCAGAAAATTTTGGCCCTGAGAATGAAATTAGCTAAGATGAGCTTGAGATAATAAACATGTACCCTTAACCCGATAAAATACTGAGAAGAAATGTACTGACCTGGTGTCACGATGTCAGAAACATAAATTGTGTTAAGAATTTTGTAAAGTGTGAATGCGTTTAAATATTGATACCTTCGAATTATATTATGAAATATTAATTCTCATTCCCATTTTGAATGTGTTAAACAATTCCTGGTCTTCTGACATCATTCCAGAGCCATTCAGTGTTTTAAAACTCATCTCTTAGATGAGGTTTTATTAATGCAAGTAACTAAGTTTGAATGATTTGTAAAGTGTAAACTTTTAATTACTATTTTTGTGGTCGTATTTTTTTAAAAAAATATTGTCCACATCAGTTAAGTGTATTATCACTGACGTATCACATGGTGTTGCAACCCTAATAAAAGTGACTTAATTAACTTGTCAGGCTTTATCAACTGCTGAGTAAATAGATAAGCTCCATCCCAGTGGCTTCTTTCCTTTCCATTTTGCTTATGCTGATATCAGCCACCCAAATTACTCTCCTCTTTATAGGCCTCTCATTGATCTGCTACCCGAGAATGCGGGTGGCTCTGCTCCCCTGCACAGGGCAGGGCTGCGTCAGGGCCATTTTTATTTTTCTCTGTTTTTCATACAGAGGATGAAGCTCAGAGTGTGGGCAGACCATGCGTGTGTGTGCATCTGCTCCCTACAATAGCGTGCTGGGGCTTCTAAGGCCTCTTTCCTGCAGAAGGATATTAGGCTGAGCCATATAAAATTGACAACTTTTGACTTGCAAAGAGTGTGTTTTATCTATTTTTATTAGTACATGTTTAGAGTGCAGAATGTTTCCATTCTTTGTGTGGACTTGGTATGTGCACATGACACATCTTATTTGCTTTTCTCACTCTTTCCCCATAGTCACACCACCTTCCATCTCTCCATCCCCTTCCTGTCTGAGAAAGCTCTGTCTCCATGCTTCTTATTATCTACCTTTTTTTAGCTCTTTATTTACAATTTGAAGTTCTCTTACAAGAGAAGCCATGTGATATTTAAACTTGTGTGTCTGTTTTATTTTATTTTATTTACTATTTGAGTCTCAAGATGCATTCATTTCTCAACAAATGACTCAAGGTTATCTTTCTTTATGGAAGAGTAGTACTCCATTGTGCATAAACACTACATTTTCTTTATTCTTCATCTGTTCATGGGCACAGAGGCAGCTGCTGAGATTTAGCTCTTGTGAGCTGTGCTCTGAACACCGGTGTGCACAAATCACTGTCATATGACATCTAGTATAGCCAGGGAGATACCAGGAGGGGAATACTCAGTCAGAGGGAATTTCTAATTTCATATAGTTGAGGAATCTTCATACATGTTTGGGGACCCATATTACTGTAGACTTATCCTCATGTTTGCTTATAATTAAACAGTAGAAAAGATACTGACCTTTCCATAGTCACAATAGGCTATCCATTTTTTAAAATTTAAATCTTTATTGGTACATTAAAATACACACCATCACTGTATTCAACATTGAGAGGTGTATCAGAATATGACGTGACTTGATTCTCATTTTCCACTTCCCCCACCCACCCTGCAACTCCCCGTTCCTTATATCCATAAAATTTGTTTACTTTATTTTTTGTTACTATCACATTCTTTTCCCCCTCATTATTTACCTCTACACCCTTTTTCCTTTTAAATATTTTCTATTTTACAATATCAATTGTACATACTACAACTCATTTACATCTTAATTTTCTCATACCAGAGAAAATATACAACATTTACACATCTATGACCTATTTATTTCACTTATGAGGATGTCCTCAAGGTACATCCATTTGAGTATGAATGACTCAGTCTTATCATTTTTAATGGCGGAATAATACTCCATTCTATAAAAGAACCACATCTTCTTTATCCAGTCTCCTGTTGATGGACATTCTGGTTGTTTCCAAGATTTAGCAATCACAAACTGAGCTGCTATAAACATAGGTGCATATATGTTGCTATGATAGGAATCTTTTAATTCTTTTGTGTATATGTGTAGCTGAGCACTGGCCAGGTCAAATGGAACCTCCAACCCTAGCTTTTTGAAGAATCTCCACAATGATTTCCAAAGAGGTTGTACAAGTCTACATTCCTACCAACACTGGAGAAGGGTTCCTTTTCCCCCACAGCCTTGCTAGTATTTGTTGCTGGCTAATTCTGAAATGGCAGCCATTCTTTGTGGAGTGAGATGAAAGCTCAGTGTTGTTTTCATCTGCATCTCTCAAATGACCAATGCTGTTGAACATTTATTCATATCCTTCTTAGCTGCTCTTAATTCTTCCTCTGAAAAGTATCTGTTCATCTGCTTTTTTTTTTAATGTTTAACTAGAGTTGGTCCATGCAGAAAATAACAGCATTTCAGGATGCAACTGATGTTGCCCAGTGTCCATAGTGGATACTGAACACTGATAAAAAATAAAACCAGAAATTAGACTTAGCTGTCAGAGATGAAGAGGGCTCATTTATTTTATTCCTTAAAATGTGTGCATGAAATGATTTGAGAGCCTATGACTCTGTACACAGCTGTGTAAAACTGAGCACAGAAGTGGCCATAGGATAGGGGCTTCATATCCAGTCCCAAGTCCTGTCTCCCCAGAATGTGTCTCTGAGTTCTGCTCTGCTGGAGTGTGTGCGGTGGTGGATCCCTGCATGCCTTTACATGGAGACCTCTAACCACACGCATGCTTACTAGTTGTGGTCATTGGAAAAATGTATTTGTATGATTTTATTGCTCAGTAGTAAGAGACTAAAGTGCAACTGCCAGATCTCATTAAAAAGAAATGTAGGAAGGTGGGAAAGAGATGTGGAGTGAAGAAAGCCCTCACCTGACACACTAGTCCCAAAGCAGAAGGGGCTTTCTCAGGCTCTTCATCTCATCTGCCTGACATTTCTGAAGAAAAGTTTGTTGAGCTACCTCATGTACCTCTTTTCTGTAACTCTTGCGACACATGGCCTCAAACTCAGGGTTTTAAGACAATTCGAATTTATTTTTTGACAACTTTAGAGATCAGAAGTCTGAAGTGGATCTCAGTGGTCCAAAATGGAGGTGTCTTCAGAGACATGTCCCTGCTCAGAATTGCTTAGGATAAAATGATGTGTGAGCATCTAAATGCAGAAAACTCTGGTGTTTGGTTTCCTCCTCTTTTCCTGCTTTCCTACAGTCTTATCTCCTCCACCTGCAACCCAGCATCGCAGCTTCTTCAGATCTCTGTCAGTGGGACCCTGCTTCACTCTTCATTTTCAGGGAACCTTAGGTTGAAACTGAGCTCACATGGACTATAGCCTCCTCCAGTTTGGTCATCCATAACCCTAATTCCACGTGCAACCTTAATTTACACAGTCCAGGCAATTGAGTATATCCACAGGTTCTGAGTATCAGAAAGTTGACATATTTGGGAGCCTCCTTCTGCTTGACACACAGAGTGAATTTAGCCCCTCTGAGGGCTCTAACCTATCCTGAGATTCTGTGGCTGCATCATGTAGGGTCCTTCAAACCCTAGCCAGATACAGGCTCCTCTGCCCAAACCTCTCCCAGCACCTCCCATTTATTGAGGTGGTAATGATGTGTCCCTTAGGGTGGTCCCCAAAGCTCAACAGAATCTATTGTTGACTCAGCAGCTTTTCCGTGATCCTCTAAGGCGTGGCTCCAGCCTTGTCACACCCTGTTTCATCCTTCAGTTTCTCATTCTTCTGTCATCACCAGCTCACACTTTCATCAAGCATCTCTTCTGCATCTCATTTCATCCGCTAGAATAGCTCCGTGTACACAAGCAGACTGTCTCTTTGGTCCCAGTTGTATCTTCTACACTGGCACAGTGGATGCCCACAAAATACTCACTACACCCTCTGTTCTCTTTTTGGTGCCCTTAAGTGTAGGGAAGCCTGTGCTTGCACAAGGATGCCACTGTCCAGGAATACTGAGCTTCAGCCGCACCATACATGGCCTGTGAGTACTGTGCCCCACATGGACACTGCACAAGATCATTCAGTACACAGAGGTCTGCAATGCCAGGCTCTGTGCCACAGCCGCTAGTCCTGTTTTTAATTTACTATTTCATTGCTGTAGAGGTAGTGAGGGGGACTGAACCCAGGAATGATTAGCATATGTTCTCCCACAGAACTACACCATCACCCCAAGACTTACTGCTTACTTAATTTATCTATCTGTTCATTTGTTTATTCTTACAGGACTTTTACCCTGAGCAACAGCCCAGCACTTATTACTCATTTATTTATTTTTTATTTCAAGACAAGGTCTTTCTAATTACAATACAGTGGAATAAATCTAAGAGTGATAGGGTCACAGGTGTGCACTGCTGTGCTCTTTCAAGCCTTATTTTAAAATCAATGCCTGTGCACACTCTAAGTATTATTTGGGGAAATGACTCTCTCACACTCTGTGTATGGGGCGGGCAGTAATATCGTGGAACACCATTAAAATTTTCCCGGTGACTCTTGGTTGTCCAGATTTCTGAGACACTGGCATGGGTGGAGGCAGGCAGAAATATGGCAGTGGGAACAAGGAGGAAAGGAAATAACACAGTGACCTTGAACATGGGCAGAGTTTGCACAGAGAACATGATAAGTGAAAGGAAAGTAAAAAGGTTTAATGTATCTAGTATAGAAAATCATGTTTCAATGTGGGAACACAGTTCTGTCCTCTAATTACCACCATAATATCGTAACATTAGCACTCTGACTTTTGTAAGAACTGTCCATGATCATATAATTATAAAATCATTTATCATTATTTGATATGTTTGATATATGAGCCATCATTTAAAAGTAATTTTCAATAAAGCATATCTTTAAGCTTTTATTATTGTAGTTTCTTTAGCAGTATTTGTAAGTTTTAGATATAAAACTTGGATATTGAGTGGAAAATGAATAACAATTTTTAAATCCACTCAACTCATCAAAGCCAGACAAAAGTAACAGTAAGATCCCAACACAGAATCAAATAGCATTTTATGGCTCTAATAAAGTGAAATAAAGGGATTATTTATGTACAATCATAGTTTAACTTTAACTGGAATGTGTCTAGTTACTCTAGGAATATGGAAGTAGTGTTCACTAATACAGTGATTTGCATTATCAAATTATTGTGGGATGCTAAATTAATTTCACAATCCTGTCCATGGGAATCACAGAACTTTTGATGAAGTGTGCAACTATTTCCATTACCTTTTTAATTGTGTCATTGTCAGACTTACATTTGGGACAGAAATGTATTTTGACATAGTTTGTACTCGATAAGTGAAATTGCTAATGAAAGCAATTGCATAATAGAGACATGAGTTTAAAGCTTCTGCCATGATACAGTGACCAGAGTCCCTGTGTCCATGACCAGGATGTAAGGTCACTACAGGAAGATGTAGGCTCAGATTCACACCTCTACAAGCTATGAAGAGACTCGTTCCTTGGAGAAACTTCAGTGTAGTTGAGGGGAAAGGGGGCAATAAATTGAGAACCTCATCATGAGGCTGCTAACCACAAGTGGGATAAATACTGGAGTGAAGAAGTTCTTAGGCTGGGGTAGGCAGGGAAGGCTCTGGTCGAGAAGGGACACTGGAGGAGTACATCAAAAGTAGCTTTTGTCAACTGCATGTGTTACCAGGAGCAGAAGGTAACGTATTGGGTGGTGGCTGGAAAACCCAGGCAATGGTTGGTGAATATCATGTGCATTTTAATGTGACCTTAGCATTTCCATGTAGACATGGAGAAGACGGCTCCGGGGAAGCTCTACTGGTGACGTGTCTGTTTCTGTCTCTATTGCTGGGAGCTCTCAGAAGGCAGGTTGCTCACCACACTCCCACAGAGCGCCACACCTGGCAGTCCCAGCATTCCTCACTCCGAGGCAACCTGAAGCGCATTTTCGCCAGTGGTGGTGTATTTACTTTCACTTAAGATTATTTCCTTCTTTTAAAGGATCCAAAGTTATTGGGCTTTGGTCTTAGACCCTGTGCTTATTTTCATCAGGTTTGCTCAATCTTCATGAAGGAGGAGATAAGAGAAAATAACATATGTTGGATAAACTGTCCTAATATCTCTTTCTAAGTAAAGTAACGAAAGTTGTCTTTTCCACAAGTTTCCTGTTGCAACTGCATCTAAAATGGCACATGCCCTGAGCATTCCATGTTCAGAACGAGAAGCAGTTGGAAAATCTGCCACAGACTTTATCTTTTTAGATTTCCCATTTGAACGAGCCACAATGGGGAAAGGAGGAGCAGACAGTCTGACATGCTATTTATCCAGCTATAAAATTATCATAATTAGAGAAAGTGAGATATTTTGGTATTTAAAAGAGCTTATTAGTTCTTTGAATAATATTTATAAACAAATATTTGCATTTAAAATATATATAATTATATGAAGCATAATCGAAGAAACTAGTTTTAGGGTTGTAAATTAATGGTTATTTATAGTTGCCACGGAATTGATAGGGATTCTAGATATTAAAAAAGCGCCTGTTTATGTCTGAGTCATATTCACTCCCATGGGGCCTGAGAGGTATTTAAGGCTCGGCGCAGATGTTCTGGGATCAGTTTGTGAGGAGCCTGAAGAACCCGAGGCATGCGTATGAGCTATATGGGGGTGAACCCACTACTCAGCCTTCAGACTGGACGGTGCACGGAGCAGGAGGAGCCCTGGGGTACCCTATATTTGCATATGACAGCCCAGCTGCGAATACTCAGTCCAGGAATTTCTGCACTGTGGAACTGAGTATGTTGGAAATCACACTGCTATTGCAAATCCTTACAATCTTTGTATAAAAGAGATTGCAAGTTCTATAAAGATTTTCAGAATTATAGTTTATGGACTTTTCTGGAATTTTTGTAAATTAATAGACTATTTAAAACTTTTCTTTCTCTTTATTCCTTCCTTCCTTCCTTTCTTTTTTCCCTTTCTCTTCTTTCCTTCTTTCTTCTCAGCCTTCTTACAACACTGGGGGATTAAACTGAGGGCCTCTACTCTGAGTTACATCTCCAGCCCTCTCCCTCATTTTTTTGAGACAAGATCTTGCTAAGTTGCTTGGTTGTCCAGACTGGGCTTGAACTTCTTGTTCTTCTACCTCAGCCCTGCAGTGTGCTTACATTACAGACCTGCACCAGCTTGCCTGGTTAGACTTTCCTTTGTAGAGAAGTTTCAGAGCTACAGAAAAATGAGTTAAAATGACAGCGAACTCCCACATCCAGCCCTCGGCACCTTGTGTGTGGTACCCCAGTTCAGTGCATGTGCTACAATGGACCAGCCACTGCTAACACATTTGCACTAGTTGAAATCCATTAGTCTGTATTGATGGCTCTTGAAATTGTACAAACACATAATGTCAGGTACTTACCATGGGAAGAGCTCCATCAGTTTAAAAATCCTCTACACTCCATTTATTCATCTCTGCCCCCTCCCTCAAATCCAGTGCAACCAATCACCTTTCTACTGCTGCTATTTTTTGCCCTTTCCAGACACTGACTTAGACTTACTAGAGTTAAGTAGACAGGTGAGCAATATGGACTTACAGTAACTGTGTCTTCTGGTGGCTTCGCGTCTCATTTTATTTCTTATTGTGTTTGTAATTCTAGTTCTCCATTAGATATCATATGGAAATATTTTCACCCTGTTTATTATCTTGTTTTCTTCTGTGGGGCATATTTAAAAATTTTTAAAAATAAAATTCAAGTTATCAGTTTTTAATCAACCATGCTTTGTTGTGCATTCAAAAAGTTTTCACCAAGTTCAAGGTCACCTAGATTTATTCTATGTCTTTGACAGAAATTGTATAAGTTTGAATTTTACCCTTAGGTATATGATCCATTTTGAACTAATGTTTTTGAAAAGGTAAAGTTTATGTCTAGAATGAAACTTTGGCAACATCTAAATTAGAAAATGTTGTTCTAGCTACATTTGTTGACTGATTACTTATTCTACACTAAAAGTGAACTTCCCTCCTGGTCTCATTCTGCACTGTTGTGTTGTGCTAATGTCTTTGCCTGTTCTTTCACTGGTCCTTCACCTTGCACTTGCAAGGCTGTAACTGTTCAACAGCATTTTACAGTAGACATCCAAGTCGGAGAGTGCCAGTCTATGAATTTGCTTTTCCCTATTGTATTGATTCTCTGTATAAATTTTAGAATCATATGGCTGATGTACAGAAAATGACTTACTAAAAATTTTGCATGGCTCCTCTTGACTCTGTAGATTAAGCTGAGGGCAAATGGAGGGCAATTAACATTGTCTTCTTCCCTAAAACCTAGACCATCTCTCCAGTTATTCAGCTGGTCTTTGAGATCCTTTGTAACAACTTTGTAGTTTTCCTTATATGGTCTTGGACCATAATCTGTTATATTTACTCTTAAATATTTGATTTGTGTAAGTCCTGTAAATGCTGCATCTCAAACTTTAACTTCCAGTTATTCATATTGGTGTGCAGGAAAGCAATTGATTTTTGCATAATTGGATTTGTATGCTGATATGTTTCTCTATTCTCTGCATAGACAGCGGTGTTATCTGTGAACAGAAACAACTTCCTTTCTACCTTTACAGTGATATAGATGTCATTTTCTTTCTTGTCTATGTTGGTAGAGAGGATGTCTGCAATGTCCAGCAGGAGTAGTGAGACCAGAGAGGTCACCTTGTTTCTGAACATAGAGGGAAAACACCCATTGGTCACTGTTAAGTGTGACATCAGAGTCAGGTTGTATTATCTATTCTTTATCAATTTGAGGAAAAACTACTTTTGCTCTCTGTTCATTTCCTATTTTCAATTGCACTGATTTCTGAATTAATTTTTATTATTTATTTCCTTCCATTTGTATTAGATTTACTTTACTCTTCTCTGTCTCGTTTCCTAAAAAGGTATCTTACCTTATTAATTTTCAGACTTTTCTTCCTTGCAATACATGCATCTGATGCTCTACATTTTCTCTAATTCCTGCTCTTGTTGCATCCTACTCATCCTGATAAGCTGTGTTTTCAGAGTCCAAAATACTTTAAAATTTCTCTTGAGATTTCTTTGAACCATGTGTTCTTTAGAGATGTGTTGTGTGCACTTCAGATATTTTGTGTCCTGATTACCTTTATGTTATTGGTTTTGACACCTTTGCACTCTGAAAATATGCTGTCTGATTTCTTTCTTTCTTTCTTTCTTTCTTTCTTTCTTTCTTTCTTTCTTTCTTTGACACAGTCTCACTTTGTAGTTCAGGCTGGCCTTGAGCTTATTATGTAGCCCAGGCGAGCCTCGAACTCACAGAAATCCTCTTGCTGGGATTACAGGCGTGAGTCACCATGCCCAGCACTGTGGTATGTAGTATTGATTGCTGGTGGGCATCAGTCTCCATGCCCTTGTATGTGGTTTTGGGGGATTGAACCTGGGACCTTGCACTTGCAAGACAGGCACTGGAATCACTGAGCTAAATCCCCAGCCCTCTCTCTCTCTTTTAAAAGTGTTTCTCCTGTCCAGGCTGTGAGCAGTCTCGGTGGTGTTCCCAGTGCTTCTCAGAGGGTGAATCCCACCATGGTTGGCTGAAGATTCTTAGCAATGTGAGATAGCACTGACTGATTTGCCACCCTCTTCTGTGGATCCTTGGTTTTCTGGATCTGCCGAGTTCCGACGAAGGGCTGAAGTCTCCATTCTCAGTGAAGGTGTTTCATGTCCTGGCCATTCTATCAGCTTGCTCTTGTATTTTGATGTTGTCTTCTTTAGCATATACACATCTACTATGTGTGTGATGTGCTTTCTATTCACTGACTTTATTCATTGTTTATTCTCTCTGATATTTAATTTTTATTTTCTTCTCTGTATTTGCCTTTCTGATTTTAAATAGAGTTTTTTATGAGGTTCCATTTTATCCTTTCCAATAACATATAAGTTACACATCTTTTTAACAGTCACTCAAGATTTTGCAATAGCCCTTCAAAACTCATGTGTTATTTTCAAAGAATGGCACACTGTTGCTTGGCAAGGAGAGGGACCTTGTTTTGAGGCATTACTGATACTTCCCATCCTTTCCTGAGACACACATGCATATCCTCCCATGGCCCAGTGTATTGTTCCATCTCTTCAACACACTGGTGTCCAAAGATTATTGGAAATGAGGAAGAGGCTCATGTGTGGCACACATTTGTAATCTCAGTTTTCTGGGAGGCTGACACAGGAAGGTCACAAATTCAAGTCCAGTCTAGGCAAACTAGTGACCTTGTGAGACACATTCTCAAAGGAAATAAGAAAAGGAAGTAGCTCACTGAAAAGGCTGTGTGTTCAGTCATCATTACTGCCAAGAAAAAAAAGAACAAGGAAGATTATATTTCATTATTCTTCATTTATTCCTTCACATAGTTTTTTCCTTCTTCAAGATTTAAGTTTCTAATCTATGTCATTTTTATTCCTTCTGAAGAGTCCCTTGGAATATTTATTCAAAATTAGGTTTACTCTTCCAAAATTCCCACAACATTTATTTATCTAAGAAATCTTATATTTCTTTCACTTTTGAAATATGGATTTCCTGGATATATAAATCTAGGTTGGTGGCTTTTTTCTTTCAACGTGTTGAATATTTCACTCCACATCCTCTTGCTTATGTGGAACTTGAAGAGAAACATGTTGTACGTCTGACCCTTCTTCCTCTGTAAGTGGACCCCTCCCTCACCTCTGGCATTGATCAAGATGTTTTCTTTACCTTTCATTTTCTGTGGTTTGAATGTGATATACTACAGTTGTAGATGTTTGAATGCTTAGACTACTGTCGATTTCTCAGAGTCTGGGATCTGTGGTTTATATTTACAGTCTGTTTTTAAAACCCATTCCCTTGATTCCTTACAATATTCCCTCTGTTACTTTTTCTCATGCTTTTGTTTCTGATGCATTACATTCTCACATTTGTCTCACAGTTCTCAGACTGCCCTCTATTTTAATTAATGCTTGTAATTAATCTCTCTTCTTTCTGTTTGGGAAGCTGCTATGAACATATCAATCGATCTCACTGAATCCAGTCAACAAATAAACACATCAAAGACACTTGTTATGTTTTTCATTTCGGGCACCTTTTATTTTCCTAAAGTTTCCACCTCCTTATAGACATTATCCTTCTATTCTTGTTGGTTTCTTGTGTTTTCCAATAGAGTCTGTACTGGACCACTTTTCCCTCACTTGGCAAAATATAGTCACTTGGAACTAAAAGGAGAGATTTGTTTGGCTCCCAGGTTTTGTAGGGTTCAGCCCTTGGTTGGTTGCTTCAGATGAGAAAGGTGGTAGAAAGACTGTAGGGAAGCTGAGAGGGAGGGGAGGAGCTAGGGGCGGGAATCACACTCCCGCAGCCCCTCCCACTGACCCCCTGGCCCCCACTGAAGGACAGAAGTAATCCATGTGCTCATGTGTGCACAGCCTTCATGGCGAGCCAGAGATGCTACGGCCCGGGCCACACATGAATGCAGTGAGCCAGCGGCTGCCATTTGTAGCTTCGTCCTCACCGCGGGGACAGTCCCTTGCACTTTGGGCCTTGCAAACTGTGCTGTTGTTTAAGCTTCTAAATATATGGGATGACAGCTGGAACCACATCATCCTCCTTGTCTTCTGGTGAGGTGGGGAGATGAGAGAAGCCCCCTTCCCCTCTCTTCCTCCACTTCTGCATCTTTCTTCTTTCTCTTTAGCTCTAAGATTCAAAGTCAGTTTTTGTTTAGTTTTATTTTGCTCTGGTCACAATGCTGGCACTGATTATTTTCAAACCTTCTATCAAACAACAAACTAAAAATTATTCTCCATCTAATTTTAGTACATCTATGAAACTGTAACCTCATACTATAAATCCAAGAAGGTAATATTGCCCCAGACTTCTGATTCCATTCTTCAACATTCCATTCTTCCAGAAAAGAGAGATGGAGACTTGAGGAAATGGTTTTTGAAAATGCATGCAACTCAGTTCTAAATAGATCAGTGTATTGGTAAACTTGGCTTTATTTTTTTCCCAAAAAACTTGCCTCAAAGATATACATCCCACACTTTATCCTAACTTCTTATGTAAACAAGTTGCAAACTAACTTCAGAATGTAGTTTTGTATTCGTAGCTGATTCTCAGACAAACCTAGGTCACCACACTAAGCCTATTACAGGAAAATTCCTAGTCAGTGTGGCTCAGGATGCAAACACTGTGCAGCTGGCGTGGCCGTCTCTCAGTGCCACCTTCTGTCCTCCAGTCGGCACTGAGCCTGCTGGCATCTGAGAGGCTGCTAAGTACCACAACCATTTTCTTGCTCTAATAAACTTCATCAAATTCACCTCATCTCAGGCTTCTCTTTAATGTTAGGTAACCAGATATGTATTTTACAGACATCAGAAGAAGGATATGTTGCTTTGATATATATTTCTACTGCACGTTGATTTATAGGGAAGCACTTCTGAGATTGCTGTTTAGACAGTTGCTGCTGCATACAGATGAGAAGCCCCAAGTGCACAGGCCCTGACTTGGAACTGATGGGTCTGTTCATGGCAGATCAAGTAGAAAGAAAACCATTTCTCCACCAAGTCACTGAGCATGGCCTGGGGCGAGAGAGAAGAGGGGAGTCCAGTCTGGGACACCGATACCTTTGACACAATTATTTTAACTTTAAAACCTGTGTGACTCAGAAGGAGAGATTTTTCCCAGATTCCATGGACTTTTGTCAGCCAGACCTGGTGCTTTAGCAAATCTAAGAGAAAATAAAGCATGACCTTTCTGGTGCTCTCCACGGAAGAGTTCAAATGTAAAGGGAAACAAATCTAGCCTAGAAGCAAACATCATTTTGAATATCATTGTACACTACTTGGGATTGAAGTCATGTTCCTGACTATCTCCATTGTTTTACTTTGAGGTGGACTTTCACTAAACTGCAGAGCTTGAATTTGAACTTGTGATCTCCTGCCTCTGCCTCCAAGAGTGCTGGAATTGTAAGCATGCACCACCACACCTGGCTCATTTCAGATGGACACCTTTTAAATCTGTAATAAGATAAACTTTAAAATTGGAGAGTCACATGATGAGCAAGACAAGTATTAATAGAACCCACACTAATATTCCCTCGTAGAAGTCAAAAGCTTATTATCTTTTTCTCACACTGTTCTCTGGAGAAGGAGTAATAGCTGTAAACAATGGTGACTCCCTGATGCACTGTGCTATAGTCCATGTGTGTCTCTAAACACACAATGAGTGTGGGATGCATAACATGGAAGAAACTGAAACTGAGGGTTGCATTGTACAATGCATGTAAAACAACCCTGATCAAAATAAACCCTAGTATGAGGAAAAATGATTCAATGCAAAATCTAGACAGATGGCTGGATCAGTGCTGCCACAAAATTGCACAATTGCATCCCTAATTATGTATGTTTTTGTGAAGCAGGAGTCAAAGTTTAAATATAAGAATTTATTTTTATTTTGCCAAATGATTCTGTCTAGTATAGTATAGAAAGCCAAACTAACCAAGATTAATGCACAATCTTTATTTAGTGTGGTTGGGACTTCCTGTGGGCTTCTAGGCATTTTGAAGGGATTCAAAAGCAAATGTGCCTTATTTTTATTAGTTGACCAAGTAAACATATTTATGAATACTAATAATCAACATGAACTTAACAGAAATCATATTCCAATTGAGATATATGCACAGGCCTCAAATTCACATTCCATTCTAAATGAGAATCAGAATGGTCATTGTATCAAAACTTTTGTCTTGTCAGTAGGTGAATTAATACTTTTAAAGGACTGAATGATTTACACTTATTGGATTTTCTGTCAAAGTATTTTTAAGAGTGACAATGAAAAAAATGATGCAACCAAATAGTTAATTGACAGTGTGTGACAAGGTAAGGAGATTCAAATTATTAGAGCTTGTGTTTTTATTTTGGCATTAACCCCTGGGAGACTTAGCACCAACTTTGTTTTCTCTCTCTGGATCTGTTTTCTTGTTTTCAAAGTGAGCTGAATAGGAGCTTTCTGTTTCATCTGATTAAAGGATTATCTCTATCCATGAGATTGGCTCAGGATCCAGAGGGACTCCCAAGCCATGACTCCATATACATAGCTAAATGTGTGGGTGTGAAACAAGTTTCTACTGACATTTTCCAGAAACTCAGGAATTGCAACACCACTACTCCAACTGTAAGGCCCACTAAAAATGGAAAACTTTTCTGGTATCGGTGTTGCTATATCCCCATGCTTATCAGAGTTCCATGCATACCAGCGAGGCTATACCTTATTGATATATAATTCTGCAAGTGTCTTATATAGAAACATTAAAATCTTAGTGAACAAGTATCAGACAGCAGCCACATTCTGAGCTCAAATCCAAGTTTTGATATAGTGATGGCTATTTCTCCCAACAACCTAGTAATGTATTTTATTTTTTTCCCCTTTTTACTAAGCAGGGAACTCAGAGAAGGGCTAAATTGTTTCTCTGTATCCAGCTTTCAAATGTAGTCCTTGAACTGGTTCTAAACTGTACAGCTCTCAGTGTTAATATTTTACTATATCTGCGTAACTTGTATATTTGACTAACAATATAGCTCCTGAAATTAGCAGTTGGTATAAATCTTCTTCAAACAGCTGTCCATAAGAATACTGTAAGAGGTTCATAACTTGGAGTACAATGACAAAATCATATTTGAAATGGATAGAACTCACGCTGTGAAAGAACAGTTTCCTAAATAATTACCTGGGAGATAATTATACACAGGCTAAGTTACAAGTTATAGGCATTTCTTTCATGACTCTGCTGTACAAATGGCAGTGGACATCTTAGCCTTTCTGGGCATTACCAGTGTGACTTTGGTAACTACAACCAACTGAACTATCTTCGTTTTAAAAAGAAAGTGAACTGTGACTTTTGATGGTGCTTCTGTGTGACACTGACAGATATCTTGTGCCGTGGACCCACTGTCCAGTTGGATTTGCCCCTGCATGGCACTACTGTGTTTGTAAAATCATGTTAGAATCGCACCTTCCTTCTCTAGAATTACTCATTATTTGGCCATGAGGTGTAGTTTCCATATGTTATGTGCCCAAAATTTGACTACTTCTCATGGAAATTTCCTCAAAGATAAAGAGGCCTCTTTATCTGAACATATTCTTTGCAAGCATCAGCCATAGTTGTTCACTTGAGTTGTGTTAGTTAGATTCTTCTCAGTTGCCCATGGACTGCTCTCCAAAATGTACCATGTGCTAACTCATGGAATATATTTAGGTAAATGTGAAGGAATTGGATTTATCCTCTGTATACTGTCAGACCACAGGGTAATGAAATTGGAGATCAACAGCAAAAGAAGCCACAAGAGCTTCATAAACACACAGAATTTGAATAACATCCTCCAGAACAACCAATGAGGCACAGAGGAGATTAAAGAAGAAGTTAGACAGTCTCTATAATTAAGTGATAATGCCAGTACAATATACAGGAATCTATGAGACACACTGAAAGTAGTTCTATGAGGAAAATTCATATCAGTGAACACTCACCCTAAAGAAACAGAGTAAGCTCAAATGAACAACTGAATGCTGAACTTCAACCTCCTGGAAAAAGAAGAGCAAGACAAACCCAAAGGTTGTAATAGGGAAAAAATCATAAAGATCAGAGTGGAAATCAGTACAACGGAGACTAAAAGAATGATTTAAAAAAATCAGTCAAAGAGCTGGTTCTTCAAGAGAAAATAAAATTGACAACCTACCCAACTTATCAAAAAAAGGAAAGAAAAGGCCCAGATCCATTCAGTTCATAATGAAAAGGGTAAAATTGCAACAAATCAATAGAAACCAGAGGGTTATCAATAGCTACTTTGAGAACCTGCATTCTAATTAGATGGACAACACAGAAGAAATGGACAGATTCCTATACACATACGAACTACTAAAGTTGAACCAAGAAGATATAAAAACGCCAAACAATCCAATATGAATCAATGAAAGGGAAAGCATAATTAAAAACTTACCAACAAATAAATACCAAGTTCCTGATGGCTTTACTGATGAATTCTACAAGAAATTTAGAGAAAGCTATTGCCACTACTTCTCAAACTTTTTAATGACATTGGAAAGGAAGACTACTCCAAAATTTACTCCTGGAAGGAAGAATTACCTTGATTCCAAAGAGAAATACCCAACCAAAAAAGAGAACTACAGGCTAACCTCCCTAATGAACATAGATGAAAAAATTTTCAAAAAGATACTGGCAAACAGAGTACAGAAGATCAAGAAGATCATACACCATGACCAACTGATTCATCCCACAGATGTAAGGATTATTCAACATACATGAATCAATAAATGTAATACACTATATTAACAGATCAATGATAAAAAACATATGATCATCTCAAAAGATGCAGAAAAAGCATTTGACAAAATCTAATACTTTACATAAAATTGGAACAAATGGTTTTTCTTTCAGTGATAAAGGTCATGTGTAAAAAGCCAACAGCCAACATCATAATGGTCAAAAACTGAAATCTTTCATGCTAAAATCAGGAACAAGACAAAGATGTCCAGTATCACCACTCCTGTTTAATATAGTTCTGGAAATATTAGCCACAGCAGTTAGACAAAAGCAAGAAACAAAAGACATAAAGATAGGAAATGAAGAATTTAAATTATCATTATTCATGGATGATATACTATATTTAGAAGACCCAAACTTCCCAAAAGACATTTAGACTTAGTAAGCTGATTCAGCTTCATAAGTCATCAATGAACCATCAATAGACTTCCTGTAAGTGAACAATAGACTCATTGAGAAAGAAACTGGAGGAACTACTTCTTCCCTAGCACCCCCAAAATGAAATACCTATGAATCAATATAACGAAGGAAGTACAAGACTGCTATTTTGAAAACTATAGCACTCTGATAAAAGGTCAAAGATGATATAATAAAATGGAAAGACCTTGCCTGGCAAGTTCAAGGTCCTGAGTTTGATTCCTAGTACCACCACCACACACACACACACACAAAGACAACCCTGTTCTTTGGTTATGAAAATGGCCATCCTTCTCAAGTATGATTCAATGCAATCCTGATTGAAATTCCAACACTGTATTTCACAAAACTAGATACATCAGTCCAAAAATTCTTTTGGAACTATCAGAGACCTAGAATAGCAAAAGCAACTCTAAACAACAATAACATGGCCAGGGGTATCACAATCCTCAATTTGAAACTATACTATAAGACCACCTTGATTAAAACAGCATGGTACTCACCTGAGGATCAGTGGAACAGACTAGAAGATCCAGAAACAACTCCAGAGATCCTCACCCACCTCATATTTAACAGAGGGGACAAACACTTTCAATGGAGGTAAGAGCCTCTTTAATAAATGGTGCTGGAAAAACTGAGTTTCAACTTCCCAAAGATTAATAGGTCTATATCTTTCACCATGCACTAAATTAAATCAAAATAGATCAAAGATATGAATATTAAAACAGAAAAACTAAACCTGCCAGAATACAGGTTAGGTAGAACTCTTGAAGACATTGGTCTAAGAAAAAAATTATGCAAACAAAACTTCAGTCATACAGGAAATAGCACAAAGAATCAACAGCTGAGATCTCATGTTATTAGAAAACTTCTGCACAGCAAGAGAAAGCACTCAGAGAGTGCAGAGGCAACCTACAGTATAAAAAATTTATTAGCTGTTCCTCCAAGGGCTACTACCTATAATACATAAAGAACTTTATAAAAAATCAGACTCTGAAATTTAAAGACCTAATTAAAAAATGGGCATCTGAAATGAATAGACATTTCTCACTTGAGGAAGTAGAAATAGCAAATAAACATATGAAAAATGTTCAATATCTCTAGTCATTCAAAGATAAAAATGAAAACAGTGCTGAGATTTCACCTCAATTCAGAAATAATGGCAGCTCTGATGAAATCAATCAATAACAAATGTTGGTGGGGCTATGGGGTAAAAAATGAACCCTTCTCTACTGTGAGTGGTGTTGTAGACTATGTAACCATTGAGAAGAACAATGTGGAGATTTCTTTAAAAACTAGGATGAGAGGTCCCATTTGACCCAGCTATTCTCATCTTGAATATCTTCCAAAAAGAACTGAAATTTTTGATACATGCACAGCCACGTTTGTAGCAGCACAGTTTGTAATAGCCAAAGCTGGAAACAGACCAAGGGCCATCATCTGGTGACTGGATAAAGGAGATGTGGGGTAATTTTTGGTAATAAAATGGAGAACTACTGAGCCATAAAGAAAGGTAAACTAGAGACACTTATAGATAAGTGGATAGACCATGAGACCACACTCTTAAGTGAAAAAATAGAATAAAAATTAGTAAATAATGCATTATTTCTCTGGTGTAGAAACTACAAGTGTAAATGAGATGTGACAAGATATTGTAAAATAGTAAGAAAATTTTCAAAGGGGAAGGGGAGTTAGAGAGGGGATGAGGGGAAAGGAAAGAAGGCAAAAATAAGAAAAGAAGAAAAAAGATAGAAGCAAAGCTTTTGTGAATAGCAAGTGTGAGAAGATAGAAGGGAGGGCAGGGATGGGAAAAACAAAACAAAACAAAACAAAAAAAACAAGAACCAAGATACGTCAGGTACAGGTACAAATTCCCATTGATGAATGTGATCAGAATGTCTACTGAAATGTAACAGCGAATTTAATGAATTTTTAAAAAATGAGTTATTAGTTTGTTCTTGCTATAATAAGAGGACATGGAGGAGAGAGAGAGATAGAAGAGAGAGAGAGGGAGGGAGATGGATGGGGGCCACACTGATTGGCAGACAGACAGACAGACAGAGACAGAACATGAATGAAGCCTTCCTTCTTCTTCCAGTTTTATTGTCTGGGCCCTGGACCTACTGTATGGCACAACCTACGTTGAGCGCAGTGTTTCCACCTCGGCTTCCTGCCCCAGAGCCGAACTGTCCTTTAGGACACACACACAACCTCACATGAAACGTGATTTATTAGTTTCCTAGGAGTTTCTTGGTCTGGTTAGCAGTGAAGATCAGCTGTCACCACAGTCCTCTTTCTTTCTCTTATGTCTCTCATCTGATCTTGTCTTTAATGATAATAAAAAAAGTTCTATAGCTCCTGAGTTTTTCATAAGAATTACTTTATCAAAGCACTACTCAGTAAGCACCCAGAATAGACTAAACCTTTTCAGATGGAATTTAATTAATGAACTAATGTGAAAACAAAGAAAATTACATGACTCAGAAATGACTGAGCCAGCTGTGCTGCTAACTGGTGTTAGTCCTTATTTTTCTTTCCTGTAGGACTTAACGTCTCATCCTTGTCATGTGTACAGTATAAAACAACCACGGGTGCCACTGGTGGGTACACATGGAGACCACACTCATCCATTCAAGTGTGAGCAAGTTCACAGCAGGCACTCCTAGGGCAGCAAACACTAGCTGACCTACCCAGGCACCCTGAACCATCATTGAAATATGTAGGAGCCCAGAGGACTATTGGTCATTGTTATCTTAATATAAAATAAGGAATTATGTTTAGAAAACTACTTTTTCTCCACAAATGTATTATCTTATTGGTAAGGTTGATGTTCAAACACTTTTTGAGCATTTACCTTTGGAAATGAAATTTGAAATCTCAAGCTGGAAACTATGTCAATATATATTTCAGGTAGTGCATCATATCAGTGTAGCATAGCTTTAGTCACCTGCATGAACTATGCGAAAGCGCACGTACTGAGATACACTGTATACCAAGATAAAATACTGAAAAAGAGTGAAGAACGGTGGAGGAGGACGGGCTGGGGACTGGACCCATTTTATTTAGAAATCACGCCTAAACTTTAAGAAGGCAGATCAGTTCTTGTATAGACAGAATCTGCCAAAAAATGTACATTCGGGTCAGGTCCAGAAAGCAATAGTAACATAAACAGCAGTGACCAACTGCAGTTACTGTACAGTTATTGATTGAGGACCATAAAGTAATATGTTAGTCTCTTGATGTCTCAATACATTTAGTATTAAACTATCTGCACAAGCTTTTCTTTTCTTGAAGTTGCAACATATTTCCTGAGAGGTGTATACATTGCTTTTGGCAAGCTCTACACTTTCTATTTGTATTTATTAAAAGGAGGTAAAAGAATTCCATGAGCTCCTAGGAATAGATAATAAGGAGCCCATATTACATTCACTGATACATGTATTTGTTCAATTCTTTATAAAATATAAACACAAGACAATATGAATCATACCTGGTTGTTCAGTGTATCAAATGACCCGTTTTAACTGAACCACCTTTGATCACCCAGTGATTGGAAACAAAAGATTAAAGGGAAATCATTTGTGGCCTTGGAGCTTTCAAAGAATCACTGTCATTTATTTTCATAAAATGCATTAATTTAGGGAAATTACAAATGATTTCTGAAAAGCCACTCTATCAAAATATTGGAGAGACATGTGCCATGGAGGACAGGAAGATCAAGCTGAACACACAGTGGGTTGAAAGAGTCCCATGATCTCATTAATAATGAAAAGATGCAAAGTTATGATCATATAAAATTTATTCTAACCTGAAATACTGGAATTAATTTATGACAAGTTTCATTCGTACAACTTTAAAGAACAGTTTAAAGAACAATCTCATTCTTTTTCTTCTTATGCTGGAAGTATGAAGTCATGCTTGAATCTTGGCAACACAGCAATATGCTTATTAGCTCTCACTTGGAATTAGGTTGATGACTGTTTTAAGAATTTGTTTCTAAAATTTTTAAAAAAATAAGTTTACGGACTGCCACTCATTTTGTCCTTAAGTGTAATTGCAGAATACATTTGTGTTGTTATCCATGGATATTTATCTCACTTCCTGACAGTCACAACCACTCACACTTCTTGAGAGTTGTTCGTGATTGGCACTGTCAGGACAGCATGAACTGGGTCACTTACCTCGATCTGCTTTAGGTCCCTGGCCTCAAGTCTATTTTGCTTATGAGGAAGCTGTGGCCCAGAAATAAACAATTCAGGATGGGTAGAATCTCGGCACAGACCATATATCCAACAGCAGATGAATGTATACAGAAAATGTGGCATTTACTCGCAGCGGAATGCTACTTGGCCACGAATAAGTATAAACGAGTCATATGTAGGAAAATGAATGCTCCTTGAGATGATAAAATTAAGTAAACTAAATTCGACACACAAGCTTAAATGTCATGTAATATTTTGAGTAAGTAATGAGGGGAAATAAAATACATTAAAAAGAAAGGAGGCACATGTAAAAGAGGGTAGAAGAGCTGTAAGGTGGGAAGGGAATGGATAAAAATGAGAATTAACTCGTGTCTCATACTGTACAAATTCCCAGTGTTGAGAGTGATTGTGATGTGTATATAAAATGTACCAATGAAGAATTTAATGAAAAAAGAAGAATGAAGAGTTTGTCAACTCCATACAAGGACCAACTCCACACACGGTGTGTGAATGTTTTGTACTGTAAATATGAACTAGTGTAAGAAAGAAGCCTAAGTGAAGATATTGTCTTAGACACTGAGGAGTGGAGGATGGAAATTTTAGTGATTCACATCAGTAATTCAGTAACAATTTAACCGGATCATCTCCTCTGCCACCCCCCCGGAAAGGCCTCGGGGTCGCAGTCCCCCCACTGCACAGGCGTCTTGGTGAAGCTCTTTGGGGAGTTGCAGAGGGACACAGCTTCCCGCTTTCTGTAGCGCAGACGCAAAGACCCACCCCGGCGAGAGTGAGGCACAGTGACACCTTCTGCGTTCCCTTCCTTCGTTGCTCTTTTAGGAACTGTTCCAAACAGCCCGCCTCAACCTTTCCTTACTTCAGACAGAGGGCCTGCCTTTCTCCACCGGGTGTTTAAGAGGAAAACAAAACTCTGTGGTTCAGGACTTCTCTGCTTGGGGTCCTCTGAGTTAATTCACATTCCTTTGTCTCATAGGTAAACCGAATGCTGATAGGACCGTGATCTCCTGAGAACCCATGGAACGACGCGGGTGTTGCTGTGCACAGAGACACTGCGCACTTGCAAGGCGCCATATGTGTGTGAGAAGTGTGGGAGGCAGAATACTTCAATAAAGTCGGTACATTTTCTGTATTTTCCCCTTAAAAATATGGAAAATGTGTGAGTATGTGCCACACTATGGTTGGGTTACATCAGCACTGTGAAAATCTGTCCACCAAGACTCAAGAAGGTGCTGGTTTCCTTTCCCTTTAAAATATCAGCAGATGTAGACTTCTACTGTATCGCAGCAATAGGTTTGAAGTGCAAAATGTCACAAATTTTATTTTATTTTTGTAAGTTGAATCCTTTCTCTTTAAAATGCATTAAATGATCGAAAATGTTTTCGGCAGAGATTTTTAGTTTGCTTCTAATCCTTATGATAAAATAGAAATATAAGCTACTAGGATCGATTTCAGAAGTGATGTATTCTTTTCAGAACACTGTTTGAACATATTGAACTTTTTTCTAATTACATTGTAATCACTTCTACAAGGAAGGACTCTAATTCTGTCCCAAGTGGATGAATGTGGTCCCCATTGGCAGTGGACTCAGCTCTTTATTTGTTTGACCTTGAATAATTCTCTTTGGTTTGCTGGGAGTGATGAAGAGAGGGGAGGGAGGGAGGGAGGGAAAGAGAGAGCGAGAGAGACAGAGAGACAGAGACACAGAGAAGGAGAGAGAGGATGAGAGGGTAGGAGGGAGGGTGGTAAGGAGGGAGGGAGGGGGAGGAGAGGAGAAAGAGCAAAGAAAGAAGAAGCAAAGAAGGACAGAAGGAAGAAAGAAGGGAAAAAGGAATGAAAAGAAGGGGGAGGGAGAAAAGAGTGACTCATTGTCCATCATCTTAGGAATGTTGGGATGGTTATCTTGGTGAAGGACCTGGATTTTTGCGATATAAGTAGCCTTCATATGGGTGAAATCTGATTCACAGATTTTGGCCCCAAATCATTGATAGGGTATTATATTTTCAAAAAGTGACTTTAAAGAGGGGCTTTGTGAGCAGAATACCTTTCTAAATTATCTTTAAAATGCCTCAGTATCTGCTGAAGTGCCTTCCATGCATGAAAGTTCAAACATGATAAATATATTTGAATCATTAAATGAGTTAGGGTAAAATTCAGTTACTGACTGTGGATGGAGAACATGATGTCTAAGTCACCAGAAAACTATAACATGGATTTGGAAACATCATCCAGTACCTGACCACCACAATAGGCCGTGACCTAACAATGCATTTACCACTCACCACTCTCTATCCGATGGAAGCACTGAGTGTACTGTTTTTTAAACAGTATTTGTTGCCTTTTCACACATAATTTTAGAAGAGTCCAGATAGTAAGTAAATTTACAGCAACAGCCGAGGTTCCACATGCTCTATGCATGTTGTCCTCATGCTAACCTTGCATCAGAGGCTGGCATGCTTGTTTTGGTCATGGCCAATATACACCATCATTCTTCACCTACCATTGATTTCACTCCTTTTACTTTTCACTCATGTCTGTTTTCTCCTCCAGGATTCCATTCGAGATCCTGCATTACCTTTCCTTGTGTTTCCTTGGAATCTTCTCGGACTGTGATGGTGTCTCAGATATTTCAAGGTCTTGGTGACATTGAGGATTTTGAAGAATATCGGTATTGGTCTGATAAGTATCTTGTGGGCAGGTGGAGGCCACATGCCGTTGGGGGGAAGACCATAGGGGTGAAGTGCATTCATGTCACCTATTGTAGGGATGCACACTACCCATCCAATGTGTCACCATGATGCTGTGACTGATAGCACAGCTCAAGGGTGGCTGCCAGCTTTCTCTAGCACAAGGTCATTGCTCGTCCCTTTTCCACACTGTTCCTTGAAGGAAGTCTCTATGTGCAACTCACTTAAGGAGTCACAGTATCTACTCAGGTAAGGACATCACTTGGAATTCTTCATAGGAGATCTATTTATTCAATATTTATTATATCAGCAAGAACTCATAGATATTGATGCTATACTTTGGGACTTATAATCCAATGCAAATTTATTTATTTACTTGCACAAATTATTTTATGTTAATTCCTTTGGATTATACACACAATAATATCATCTGCAAACAAAGACTTTGATTTGTTCTTTGCAATTCTGAATATTTGTCATTTCCTCTCTTTGTCTACTGCAGTTACTAGAAATCCTAATATGATGCTGAATGGGGTGGGAAGAGAGAACGTTTTTGCTTGATTTCTGACCTCAAGAGGAAAGCACCTAAGCCTTTCACAAGGCATTTTATATTACGTTGAGGAAATTCCATTTATATTCTTTGTTTGCTGAAAATACTTATATTGACAGGATGTTAGGTTGTATCAAAGTCTTTTTCTGAGCCTATTAACATGGTCATGGTAGTTTTTGTTCTTTAGACTGTTGATGTAAAAATTATAATAATTTATTTTGACATTGACTCAAACTGGTACATTTGAAATAATTCTTACTGGGACCTTGTATGTAAATTTATTTAAAAATGGTATTTGACTTTATATACTTTAATTGTGTGATAGAGTTTTCACCTCTGTTCTCGATGCCAAGCAACCTGTAGTTTTCAGTTCTTTTGTATCTATATCTGGTTTTGACACCAGAGTAACGCCAGGCTCGTAGGATGATTTTCATGTGCTTGTGTTTACTGGAGACAGCAGAGCACAGTGGTGGTGAGAACATCAGGCTTTTCAGTGATGGCAGCACCTGAGCATGGCACAGATGTTACAGGTTCAGCACCCCCAGCTCAGAGATCACCCTCTCTCCTTTCTTAAATATCTGATAGAATTTACCAGTGAAGTAATTGACCTTGCCCTTCCTTATTTTGGGAAGGTTATTAGTTACCAATTTAATTTTCTTAGTCCATGTTAGCCTTTTCATAATAGCTTTCCTCATGTGTGAGTTTTGACAGTGTTTCTCTTTCACATTTTATTTTACATTATTTGCATGCATTTACAGTATGTGAGGTCTATATTCATCTTCAGCAGTAGGTGCTGGTATCTAACATAGGTTGATTCTTTTTTAACACCTTTCCCTCTCCACTCATTTCCCTCCCAACAGCTCTGAATCTCTTTCCCCATTTTCCTTATTCTTCTTCTTCTTCTTCTTCTTCATAGTTCTTTCAAAAATTGGTATATTTCACATAAATTTAAAAATCTCTATGCATAGTTGATCCTAATATTCTTTTCTTTTAAAAAATTTTCAAGTGATCAACAATTATTGCCTTTTTTCTGATATTTTTCATATCTTTAATTATTTATCTCTTCTCTTAGCATGACTAATAGTTTCTCATTATTTTATTTTACTGATAGTTTTCTTGTTGATATTTTGAAAATAGGAAATATTAAAATTGAAAATATTTTTCTATTGTCTCCTTATACTCAGTATCATTTATATCTACTGCAGTTTTTATTAGTTTAAATTAATTGGCTTGTTTCTTGCATTTCTGAAGTATTCATTAAATTATTCCTTAAAATACTCAGTTACTATTCCTGTTGTGTCCCACAAGCCCTGATAAAAGTATTTTTATTTTACTTTCATTGAAATCATTAAATTGCTCTTCAAAGTTCCTATTTGGTTGGGGTTGTCCTTCCTACTATGTTGTTCAATTAATGAGTTTTGGGTCCGTTTTGCAATAGTGCTGTCACTGATGCGTCGCTTAATCCTGTGCTGACCCAAGAACACGATCTGTGGGATTTGTACCATATTTAATCACTTGAGCTGTGTGTTGTCTGTTTTGGAGAAGGTGCTCATGGGACAGTGAAGACAGTGCATTCTCCCGCTGTTGGATGGAGGACTCTGCAGCCCATACCTCATAGAAAATGTGCTCCTGCTGATGACGCATCTGCTTGACCTGTCAGTTGAAGCAGAGTCTCTTCTTTCAGCTGTGGAGCTGTCTGCTTCCCCTGTGTCCCCTGAGTTGCCATCTACATATTTCCACATCCCACTGTAAACTGCACACCTGATGGAGATGATTGTACTTTCTTGGAGAACTGGCTGCTTGGTGGTTTTGAGCAGTTCACTTCTCCCTGAGGATGTTCCTGGTTCAGAAATCCATTTTGTTTGTAATTAAGGTAGTTGTAATCTTTCTCTGAGAGAGTTGGAGTCTTGGACATTTTTTTTTTTAGTTCTAATTCATTTTTCACACCATAGAGCTTTATGGATCATACATAAGTTTAAAGTATTGTTATGTTAAAATGCATTTAGTACATGTAGCCCACAAGATATCACAGTTCACTGCACCTGGGCTTGTTGGTTGTCTCACTTTACAACCTACAGGTGGCTGGGAGCTGTCATCAATACAAAGCAGCTCCAGGGGGCTGCAGGTCGTGTCCCTAACTGGAGAGAAGGCTTCATTCAAATGTTCAAAGTGCAGCTTCTCCTGAGTGTGGACCTCTCCTGCACCATCACACAGCCCCAGTCCTGAGTCAAACCACAAAGGCCTGAAGCAACTGTGCCCATCATGGTGGCCGGATGCAGGAAGGACAAGCTGCCCCATCTCTCATGTCTCAGCCTTCCACTGTGCTGTCCCTGACCCATGTCCTTTGAACATACTGCATAGCTGCTTTGCTCCCTCATTCATGAGGTGCATGAAGGCCCTGAGGCTGTACAGGAGGCTGCCCTGCCCTCAGGTAGGATCAGGTGCTGGCAGTGTGTCTCCCCTGGGAGAGAAGGCCTTGTGCAAATGCTCACTGCAAGTCATCGTGACTGTTCACTCCTCCACTGCCCGGCCCCTGGGGATACTCTAGTGATGCCCTTGGTCAATCTCACACAAGTCCCCAAGTTCTTTTCACCTTCATGTACATGAATGTATATTCAGCCCCACCCTGTTTGCCATGTCCTTACCAATTCCTGCTAGTGTAGAGCTCAGTGGCTTCTGCTTCAGGTAAGCAAATCTCAGAAAGACTCTGCATTTGCCTGCCTGTCCAGATAGGGGTGATGTTTGGCTTCTGTCTGTCCAGATATGGGATGATGTTTGGCCTCCAGCCTCCAATGGGCCCAACGAGAGCTACTGGCTTCAGTTTGCTCATCTTTTCCTGCAAGGATGGAAGAGATGACTAACGTCTATATGTTCTGGAGCTGAAACAGAGCTCTGGCAATTACCTTTTCTCTCCTTTGTCACATCTTTATACTAAAAAATGAAGAATTTAATTTTGTTACTCTTCTTGTAGGTCATTTGCCCATGTCTGATTCCATCCATTTAAATGAATTATTTAGAGTAAAAGTTCTTTTCTATTAAAATATTTCCCCTTTATTAATATTATAGTAATACAGACATTAGACATTTAAATACTTGCTAAAAACTATTATTGTAAATTTAAACTGCAGACCTCAACACAGATAATTATATCATAAACCATCAAAATGTAAAGTTTTTAAGAGGGACAGGAGCCATCCCAGTGATTTCTTATACAAATAAATAAAGCTATAGTCTAAAAGCCCACAAATGTTTTGACTTATGTGTGTCGCTGGAAGTTTTCTTTCCCTCTAAGCTCCGACCAGAACTGCCTACACCAGAAATGGTCTGTAGATCCAGAAGTGGGCTTCTTCACACAAAATTCTCAGTTCTGAATATCTCCTCAATATGCTGCCTTGATTTCTGCCTCTGGGACCTTTTCTGTTGCAAAGTTATAACAGACAAATCATCTCATAAAGAGTGGAGAAAAGTCACAGACCCTTCTCAACAACCAAACTTAACTGTCCACTGATGGGCTCCGAGCTGCCCAGGAGCCAGCGAGGTGCTCTTCTGGGTGGGTCTGCGCGGCAAGCATGTGGCCTTGACCTCATGTCCCTGGGTCCTTCCTTTCGGGTGCTGTCTCCCATGCTACTTCCAACACACCATGACTCAGTAAGCTGTGCCCCACACGTCCTTCCACCTGACGTTTCAACCCAGAGCTAGTAGGTCAGGGACGAAGTTATGCAATTATGAGGCAGAAACAAACTTGCCTAAATCATGCTTGTGAAGAGTTTTGTCTAGCAATGGGAAAGCCGGCTGACACAATTTATCTTGTTCTAATTTGCAGGGTTTTTTCCTACAAGATAGAGTGGGATAGAAAGGAAAAGTTGTGGTAAGATGAGCATCAGTTTTTATTGTTTTTATTGATGCCATGTAATTCTTAATTTCTACCTCCTTTCCTAAAATAAAGAAAATTAGAAAACTATTATGTACAATTTAAGAAAGCCATTACTACAGCATTTAAAGAGATCAACAAGGTCTTTTTTTTATTTTCTAGAAATCCATAGAAAAATTATGAGCATTTTCAAAGCTAATAATTTTTAGTAAAATACTGAAGGAAACAGCAAGTAATAACTGTGTTTTATACTCACCAATGTTTTTGAATTGAAGTGTGTGAGTTTATTTGACTCAGGGATGAAATTAGACTGCCTTTTTCCAGAGTGTTCTGGAGTCTCACGGGCTCTAGGTGCTCACGACGGCACTCGTGCCGTATGCCCAAAGCCGAAGATTGTCACACAGAGCTCACAGCACACTCCCGAGAGGCTCAGCTTTGCAGGTGACAGGACTTCCTTCTAGGAACGTCTGCAGTGTTGGTGTTTTCGTAAGAGCATCACTGACGGGTGGTTCAAGCTGAAGTGTGACATCATGATCCCACAGGACCACCTTCATGCCCATGGCCCATCCTGATGTGGCCCCAGGCAATGAGTGACTATATTTTGAGAAGACTCTTCCACCTACACGAAGTGGTTTAAGATTCACAAACAGCAGCACAGGCAACATCGCCACGCACACACTGTTGGAGTGTCACAGTCAGGAGCTGACAGTAGATCCAGTGAACTTTTATAGTAGGGAATGTATTCTATCTCAACCTGAAAAAGACCAAGTCAGATATTCTTCATGAATCTTTTGTTGCTGTTGTTGAGATTTTCTGTTCCTTTTTTTTCTTGAATTTTTTTGAGTGAAGTGTTGATTGGCACATTTTAGATGTACACAGTGATGCTCATCATGAGGAATTTGCTCTTGCACATGGTACATCCTGCCTCTTCTTTTTTCCCCAGTTACTTTCCTGCATGCCTACCATTTTTATGCAAAAGCTCTCTTCCACTTTTTCCTTCAATTTTTACTGTTGGGGAAGAGAGGAAGGAAATAAGGCCATTAATCTTTACATCCTCCCTGGTAACCAGAAAGCCTGCAAACTGAGAATGGGCCCCTGGCTCTGTGGTCTCCTGACTGTATGCCAAGTGTGCTTCCATATCCTAGATGGACTTGAGGAGTCCTGCACTGGTTCCACCATGTTTACTGGGACATCCAGGCAAGGAGCAGCTCTTGGCTGCTTCCATGTAGGCTGATGCAGGCTGGTGCAGGAGGGTTTCCCCCAGGGAAGTTCACAAGCATTTAATAATCTCAAAGTATTTCACAAGAATCAGGAATATAACTTGCACCTTTGCTTAATTTTAAATTTATTTATTAAAAATTGTAATTGAGAGAAAATTAGATATATTTACTCTATACATCATGCTTTAGAATATCAGTGTCATTTATATATTAGACATTTCTAGGTCATTCATTTTTATAATCTTAGGTCTTATTTAGACATATCTTTCTGCTAACTCTAATCATTTTTAATATTTTTGCCTAATGTTGTACTTCATGGGAGGTATACAAACAATTTAGTTTTCAGGGTATCCAGAATCATACTGTAATTTCTCTACAATTTTTATATAAGTAAAATTTTACATGACTACTTGGTCCAAAAGCATGAATAAGAAATCTGGATTCATGACTTCAGTCCTTTCAACTGTATTTTACACTGGAATCTGCAATGTATTCTTATCTCTTAATAAACAAAATCACTGGGACACTATGGGCCATATTTTTAGAGTTGCTTTCGGGATTGGTCATGTTTACTCAGTACGTTTGCTGGTTGTGGATCAAGGCTGTCCATTGTGGGTCGCTCTTATGCCACAATACCAGTGCCAGAGCTTCTAAATCGCTTCTCTAGGTAACAGACTCCTGACAAATTAATAATGTGATGCTTTGTCGGCCCATGAGATTTTTCACTACACATTTCCCAACTGTTATTTACAATAGGATGACAACTCGTAATCTGTCAGGGAGTGAAAAACAGCAGGGGGCGCTCCAACAGGTGAGCGGAATCCAGGCTCACAGAACGGGTGGCCCTGGTCCTCTTGAGGTTTGCCGAGTCGTTGCCTGATTTTACCTTTTTTCCTCAGGTTTTCATTACCTCCTGTGACTCTTCAGTACATGGACTGGAGTAAAAGCCAAAGTACATGTGTAAGTGACAGATTTTTCCTGCCTCTGTGTAATCAGCTAAGTCTCCTAGAAAAGAATGATGGGAGCTCTCCCAAAGTTAGCACTCAGGCCGCAGAGGATCGAGCACTTCAAATGCAGACTCCAAAATGGTCAGCTGCCCCAAATAAATAGTGCTGTATGTGTCAAGTGAGTGGCCTCAGAGGCTGGCTTCATTTTTCTTCCAGTGCGGTACTCCTAGGGAGAAGGGGTATGGTGTCTGCTAAATAATTAATTTGGAAGGTTGAAGGTGTGACTGACTAGACGAGGCTGGAACACAACCTTCCAATCTGCCACTACCTGCTGGGAGGCCCTATGAAGCACTGTTCAATATTTCAGTATATGTTGTGTAATTAATTTGCCACGATGGGAAACTGGAAACACGGATGCCAGCAGAAGAGGGAACATTTCCAAGTAGTTATTATGTGGGAAAAGACAAAAACAAATTGCGGCTGAAGTAGGAAAACCTTGGATGTGATATCGCGGGGGATAAGAGTAAAGGAAAGATAAGTTCTAAAATTAGCTGATATAAAAGGGTAACTAAAAACAAAACAATAAAGGAAGCCGTGATGAGAACAAATACTAGAGCTTTGAATGCTACTAGCAACAAAAATAAAAGCAACAAAGCAGAAATTTCTGATTTAAAGTATATTCAAAATCTTATGTGAGTAAAATGAAAGGAAGGGAAATGCTTTTTTTAAATGACTTTGGCCAGTTTTCCAACACAGCTTTCCAAACCCAGAACCAGGTATAAGAAGACAATTAAAAAAAAAATCTGTTGTCAAAATGTGGATGTGATCTCTACTTAGTACCATACTTATGAAACAAGTCCTGCCGAAAATGCCAGTCTCTGATGCACTGCCTCCACCTGCCCCCAGCAGAGCTTTCTTGCCCACCCGAAAGTAGAAGTGTTCTTATAACATCTGGATATTCCCTTCTGGGTCTCTTCTTCAGAAGATCTGAGTTCGTGTGGCTAGTATAGGATTGCATCTTGCAGTGTGTGAGTGTTGCTTTTCTAAGCAGAGCCCTGTGGTGGTTCCTAGGTCCATCAGTGGCAATGTTGGGGTAAAAGAGAATGGAAACATCTTCTGTGTCCCCACGTGAGTGTGTGTAGGCCTGGGCAGTCAGGGCTGAGACGTGAATCTAGAGGTACATATTGTCTACAAGAAAAATGGTCAAGGACAAGTGAGCAAGAACATGAGTAAAGTCCTTGAAAGTTTGCTCTGGGTAGTATAGAATCTCATCCTTAGTCTGACTTCAATAAGACTAAGGCTGCCGGTTAGAAGATCAGTCATAAGTGAACTCTACACAGTGTGCCCCGCAGGAGGCTGTGACCACAACCAGTACCTCATTCATATGGCAGATATTCGCAGACTGACCTATGAAGGACAGGCCAGAAAAATGCAAGCAGACTGAGGGCTGGGATGTGAAAAAGTCACTCACCAGACCTGGTGGCCAAGTCTGGATGAATTTTACTTTATTCAAGAAAAGATAGACAAATATCTTAACAGGAGCCTATGAGAGCGCTGTAAAATAAGCAAGTTGTCAAACCCTGATGCTGAAGATTCTGAAAAAGGGAAATAATTTAGTGTGGAAAGAGGAAAATAGTGATGATAGTAGAATTATAGTAATAAACTATCCTGGCATCTTCCATAGCATGAAAAAGAGTCTATGTGAGATGGGAAGGAAATCTGAGTTAATTTAATTTGAAAGGAAAATATAGTAAGAGGAGACCGAGGGGAGACAGTTGGGTAAAGGATCAGTAGGCACTTTGGAGGCAAGCTATGAGTGAAATTCTGGAATTACAGGAAGCAGAACTGACACTGTGAAAACATGCATTGGAATTGGAGGACAGATGTGAGGGTTCCTGCAGATAGCATGATAAAAAGACATGGAGAAAGAGAGAACAGAGATTTGCATGAGCTCCCAAAGAGAAAACCAAAGAAGAAATTCAAGAAATACTCAAAGCAAGATCACTTCTCTAAGTGGCAAAGTTTACTCAAGAAAGGAAGTTAGGTAGAACTAATTCCACCATGCAAACAAAAATAAGAAATATAAGTTTTTCACTTACCAAGCCAAATAAGTTTAAAAACCTAACAGAACAACAAAAACTAGATTACTTGGGATAACATAGTTGTAATGATCTCAGACTTCCCTGAAACCTTCAAGTCAAAAGACAATGAAAATAAATCCATTATATTTATGTCTGAAGAAATTATGATATATAAATTTGGCATACAATTGATATTGTATACAAAAGTAACATTTCACAAGAGCAGTAATTTTATTTCATGAATAATGAAAAGGAAAAATATTTTCAAAAATCTGATGATTTGAGAAGTGTATGAAAAACCCATAATGTATCCACTTTCTTTCCAGAAACATTTTACATCTTCAAAATCAAGTATATATAAAAA